>JAVTVY010030930.1:0-131340 GCA_036873755.1 Hanleya hanleyi | reverse complement strand
TTTTAATGATTTCTTGATTTTGGGGTCACAGTGACCTTGACCTAAATTTTGGTACACGACACATCATCTTCCCTCAATGTATCAATGGACACAAAAAAACATGATTGTTATGAATTTCATGATTTTTGGGGTCACAGTGACCTTGACGTTCGGCATTGACCTGCATTTTGGTACGTGACACATCATGTCCCCCTAATGTATCTACTGACAAAAAAAAATAATTTTCAAAGATTTCTTGATTCTGGCGTCACAGTAACCGTGACCTAAATTTTGTTACATGAAAAACGTCTCTCTCCGTAATTTCTCAATGGACACAAAAAATCATGAGTTTTAACAATTTCATGATTTTGGGGTCACAGTGACCTTGACCTTTGACCAGGTCACTTGACCTACATTTGGTATGTGACGCATCGTGTCTCCCTAATGTATCTACTGACACAAAAACATGCTATTTTTAATAATTTCCTGATTTTGCACTGTGATCTTTGACCGTGACCTAATTTTTGGTATGCAACACTTCATTTCGCCTTATTGAATCCACTTACAAAAAATTTGTAATTTTGAATGATTTCCTGATTTTTAGGTCACACTGACCTTTGACCTTGATTCTGGGGTCACAGTGACCTTGACTATTGACCTGGATCTAAAGTTCGGTATATGACGAAATGGCTCCCCGTAATTTCTCAATGGGGTCACAGTGACCTTGACCTTTGACCTACATTTTGGTAGATGAAACATTGTGTCGCCCTAATGTATCTACTGACACAAAAAAAATGTTATTTTTAAAAATTTCCTGATGGGGTCGCAGTGACCTTTGACCTTCGACCTTGACCTATTTTTTGGTATGCGACACAGTCTCCACCTAGTGTATCCACTCATGAAAAATCGCAAAGTTCTGTGGATAGAAAACGTTCACAGAAAAAGACCGGACACGAACACTTCAGTGATTTCCTGTTTTTTAGGACAGTGACCTTTGACCTCTGACCTCGACCTTCATTTTGGTATGCGACACATCGTCTCCCTGTAGGGTATCCACTTACCAAAAATTAGAACTGTAGATAGAAAACTGTCCCAGATATAGACCGGACACAAGGGACAGACAGACAGACAGACAGACAGACGGAAACTGCCATCACATAATACGTCCGCCTTTTGGCGGACGTATAAAAACAGCTGGAAACACTGCTTTTGTTCTAATAATGTTCAGAATGTTCGCCGTGTTATCCAACTGACGATGTTGGACCTTTGTCGTACATTTACATCAGTGTTGAAGAGTGCTGGCTCACTATTATCTCGGAATCCTGCAGGAATCCAAGTCCAAATTCCATTCAGTACTCAAAAGATCCAGAACATTTCTGTAAAGTTTGTGATTGAATGTACAAATGTAATTCACATGAAATCTTGTACAATAAAAGCTGGAAATGAATGGTGAAGGGTGAGTTAACTTCTCCAGAGCTGCAAATACATATGCTTCTAGTCTTTCTAAACTCCTTGGATAGAGAAGAAACACACACTTTGCCGAGAACCCCTCTGCCTTGTAGTATTCAAATAGGGATCAGATCAAGGAACGATTCCATTCAACGGGCATATATTTCCATCCATCTGTCCTCCCGTTAACAATTACTTGTCCATCATCCCGCGAGTAACAGGTTATGGATTTGTACCAAACTTTGGGTATACCTGTGGGCCACAGAGAAACCCTATTCATTTTGAGGTCACGGGTCAAGGCCACTGGGATTGAAAATACAGCAAATCATTGACACTTATTGTGTTTATGTTATTACAGTTTAGACTCCTGGAATGTCATGACAAAGAAGTCTAAGCCTAGTGATGTTTATCCCTCTGCTACCCTTGGCTGAAAGGTACTGTCTGCTCGGTCCATTTGTCTCTGTTCATCTTTCTTGTTAATACAATATCCCTTAAGAATTATACCCAGGATTTCTAAATTCACATAAAATGCAACTGGCGATGGGTCAGAAGCATAGTGAATCTGACTGAATCTTATCTAGGTCAAATTTGAGTATTGGTGATAACTTTTGAAAGATTACATCTAGGCTCCCCGAATTCATACCACAAATGCAACTGATGTTTGTCTTTCCTATTTGATTGACCTTGACCTATTTTATCAAAGTCAAATTCTGTTATTTGCGGAATCATGGCTCGGCTCTTCAAATATACACTTCAGTACAAATGCAACTGGTGATTAATTAGAAGCAATTTCAAGTTGACTGACCTTGACCTATTTCATCAAGGTCAAATTCCAGATAATACAATATGTTTTAAAGGGTTATAGTTAGGCATACTTTCGTAGAGAAACTGCACGAATTAGATGTTTCAATTCATATGGCATAAAAGAGATCAACTACCTATCTAATATCCTGTAAGTTTAGAATTTATATACCCCTGAAAATTCAAGACATACAACTCTCCTGGAGAAGGTGTCCGCTAATCTAGATGACATACAGAAATGGAAAGGCGAGAAGCAGGTACATGAATAAGGAACAAGAAAAAGCGGATGATGCGATCAAAGAAATGAATCAATCTTACCTACATGGGATGAGGAGACCACAGCGTGTGAGAGGCTAAGATGGCAAAGACGTCGGGCGGCAATCGGCCCCAACCACCTGATACAATCTGACTTCATTACCACGGCTGGTGCCAAGGCTTACACGCAAACAGAGAGAAATGCAAAATCCCCAATCATGCTTGCTTCGGAATTCAGTTGCCGGTCCGAATTGCATTTAGAAATCAATACTCTTCCACTTAGTGTGGCAGAGAAGGGGGGCAAAAAATCTCAGGATATACGGCTGGTAGGTGAAAACATTTGCACCTCTTTCAGTGTCAACAAATGGCCAAGGGAAGATAAGCCCTCTAATTATTCCTATCTTGTGTTCAACTTCGATTTTGATTGATTTAATTTTCTTTCAAATCCCATTTCTACCGCCTCAATATAGACTGATGTGAGCTACATCTTCATGTGAAGGAATTTTGCTTTCATGGCATTGTGCAAGATGGAATAATGCAAATGCTTGTATTTCCAAGGTGACTGGCACAGCGGGCAAATTATCAAAGCTGCGTAAATAGTAAGGATATAATAGACCGCAATTTAACGTTATCTTTGATTTCTGATGGTGGGCAAACACAGGAAACCATTCAACTCTATGCAATCTCAAGCCTCCGGGCGAGAAACCACTAATGTCAACAATCTGTACATGGCAAAACCACTGCATTATAATGAATAAGATATGTATGTACCATCATCATTTCAACTTCCACCCTGAAGGAGCATAGTGTCACTCAATAGCAGATCTGTTTCGATTTTAGATAGAATGAGACTTTTTTCAGAAATGAGAATGAAATTGAGATTGTTTAACAAAAATTAAATGAACACGTGCTTAGACCAAATGATATTTGCAGAAAAATGAAATACTTGTACAATGTAACCTATGTACTCTGTTTTTTGATGGAATGGAAATATATTTGAAAAGAATTGTCAGGAAAAGCAAAATACGATACGATACGATACGAATTTTATTACGATCAAAGTAAACATACAGTGATCAAGGGGAAGTAACTCCCAACATAAACAAAAACACTGATTTCAGCAATTATAAACACATACACTGATAGGATGGACAATTCCAATAAAACTCAGTGACGTATACATACAGTACAAATTATGTTTGCGAGTGTGAAAAGCTATAGCATAAAGCAATGATTTTATGCTGAGGTACGATATTTATTTATATGAAATCACACCATACCACAAACTGTCTACAAAACTAACACTTGCCGTGGTGCAATTACAAGTATGAACTAATTTCTGGCAGGGGGTCTGGTGAGCATTTTGGTTCTTAACATTAGCATTTCATTAATGAACTTTCCGATTGTGGGTGTTATATTGGCCTCACTGTTGAGAATAAAGAGAAGTTTTTCATTGTTTGTCATGTTTGCAAAGTGGGTGTCATATGAGTTTGTATAATTTCATAGAATATTTTTCGCTTGGGTTCTAGAGATGGACACATACAAAGAAAATGTAACTCATCTTCCACAGAATTTGAGTTACATAGTCTGCATATTCTGTTAATTCTATCTGTTTTTGTAGTTCTGCCCTTTTCTATTGCTAAATTATGTGCGCTTATTCTTAGTTTTGTAATGGCCTGTCTGTAATTTTGGTTTGTAACTCTGTCAAGGTATAAAGCTTGTCCCTGTATTGTTGGTATCTGTTTGTAGCATGACAGTTTTACTGTTTGTTGGATTTTTTGAATAGAGTAGTTGTTGTAAGAAGCTGACATTTGCTCTTTACATTGCTCGATTGTTGGACAGTTTTTAAGATCAAAGTGTTTATAAAGGGTTGGAATATAGCTGTATCATGAAAGTTTGTTGCTTTGGTGCAATTGCTTACTACATAAGTAAGCATCACTGAGCAAATAGTTATCTATAGTTTTCTCCAGTCTTTCATTGTATTTTAAGATAGCAGTGTTTATATCTATTGTAAGTGACTGGCGACCAAGTTCACGTTTGCATGCAACATTGGTACTGTGTTTATTTACTCTGAGGTTGAGTTTACAAAATTTTGTATGAAGTTTTTCAAAGGGTTCATTTTCATTTAAATCAAAGTAGTGCTGATTTGCATGCTTTAATTTACTAATGTATTCTGTTCCCCAGATTTCACAATTATATAGCAAAATAGGTTTTATAAGTGTATTAAAAAGTTTTGTATATATTGCTGGTGGGGGATTGTTACCATTAAATGATTTATGTATTTTGAATTTTGCCTTTTTATATAACTCTCATCTCGTGTTGGTGTGAAGTTACCTTGAGAGTCGACTGTGCATCCAAGATAGGTATATTGTTGTGTTATTTCTAGGTTATTATTGCCAAATATAAAAGTTGGGTGACTAGTGTTTCTGCCTCTTTTAATTATCATGACTTGTGACTTATTTGTGTTTATAGTTAAATGCCAAATTTTACAAAAGTTTTCCAAATGGTCCAGGCATGATTGTAATCCTTCTTTTGATTCTGAAATTAAAACTAGATCGTCTGCCCATAGTAAATGCGAGAGTTTTAAAGTTTCGAGAGTAGCAGGTCGACAGGTTTGTTCAGGAAACGATAGATCGTTTAGGAATATATTAAAGATTGTGGGACTCAAGTTGTCTCCTTGCTTTACCCCAATATCAGATTTAAAGAATTCTGTACACATCCAGCACATTCTCCAACAGCAGTGTGGTACCATATATACCATTACGGTAATTTCCCTAATAATTCACGATGCAGTGACAGGGGTCGAAAAGTCCGCCTGTCCACCTGTCGTCGACAGGTAATATTTCCTTGTGACAGGTAGAACATGTGGCTGTCGCCATCGGGACCCCTCGGGCCGGGCCCAGAGCAATTGTGGAAATAATGTTTCTGACCCCAACAACTCACATATTTGGGGTGGGCATAATTTTACCTGTATGATATAGATCATAGACAGACAAAACAATATAGCAATAGAGCAGTGATTACCTATAGTAGATGTAGTCGAACGATTATTGTCTATTCACAGCAATCCACACAGGTTTGTGTGAACTCCTGAAAAACACATCCCATGGCACCGACTTTCAATAGGCTTGGTACTGGCTGTATTAAACAACTGTATGAAGTTTCATTGTTGTGAGTGAAGGACTTTTTGAGATAATTTGTTTACAAGGATATGGACCAACAGACATGTATAAAGGGGCAGAACTCCTGAAAAACACATCCGATTACACCGACTTTCAATAGGCTTCTGGTACTGGCTGTATTAAACAACTGTATGAAGTTTCATTGTTGTGAGTGAAGGACTTTTTTAGATAATGTGTTTACAAGGATAACTAGAACTCATGGACTTCGAAAGGCCACCCTACATAGTACATGTAGGATTGCATTATTTATTTAATACACAATATATGAGCAGAAGATTCGCATCTTTACTCCCCAGACTCGTCACAGTTAATGCCTCCCTGGCAACAGTCGCCAATGAGAGCTAAGAACAATTATCAATTGCTGGTGATCCACAGATCTATGTGCTGAAAGATTTACACGCTAAAAGGCGGACAGATGCTCGTTTTTTTATAAATAATTTGGTTTCTATTTTCCGGAAAGGCAAAAAAAAAGGTTCAGTATTTTCCGGAAAATAGATACCCTTGCCAAAACTTATTACAAGGTATTGGGAATGGATAGGACAAGCAAGGCCGCCTCAGAAACATCTTCCAGACAACACTCACAAACAAGAACTAAGATCGGTACCTAGATTGGAATAAATGAACTTGAACTGAACAGATATGTGCGGTCAAACATAGACGACGACTGTATTTATGAATATGTGGCTTTCTATTCCCCCAAAAATTAAAAAAAAACATCTGTAAAGTAGATACTCTGGACAAAAATAGTTATTCTCAGCTACCGAGACAAAAATAGTTATTCTCAGCTACCGAGAATACAGACTTTTATATTTGAGAGGATTTCTCGGTATTCGGTCATGTTTTCTCAATATTCGATCATGTTAACTTTATGGGAGCTTTCCCCTATTTCGACCTCATCACATCCATGAAAACAGTCAGTGACCAGTGTGTGTGAGGTAGCTCGACTGGCATGACTGGAAGACAAGCAAAGTAGCTGATCTAAATCTAAGATATTTAATAAAAATTATTTTCTCAGAAAAAGAATATATCAGGTACATCTATAATTTTTTATATATGGCATCTGGCAAGATAGATATATTCTGCTTGTCCTGTGATATAATGGAAGATAAACAGCTTCAAACTCTGACCAACTTGTGTGCTGTTTTGCAAAAAGAAACGAGGTAATTCAATCTTTATTTCATGAGTAAAAGGTACACGATGGTGTGAAGCCTACAAATTCGGAACAATGAGTGTAATGCATAAGCAAAGTCACTCCAAATAAAGTTAACAAACGCATATTGACAGTGTCAATATTTCGACAAAGTTATATTTGTCATCAAGAGAAATATCAAAACTGACCTCGTTTCATCCCTTTCTGTCATGGTCCATGGTGGTTAATTTATATTGGACGGATTATATTAGGAATTTAGGTGAGAAATACAGCTTCTTCAACAGGGCTTAACTTGGCACGCGTATATGACGACTTGTCTTCAGCCGCGAGAGATAAAAGACTTGGCAAGTATGTTCCGTCTATAATCTGCCTTGATTGTGATAATATGACAAAGTAGCTTTAGAAACTTATTGAGACCTATGAATTGAGTCACAACGATCAATTGAACAAATAGGCCTACCGTGTTTATTACGGACAAAACTATCAAATTAGCGCCTTGCTCAACACACGATGTTTACTGAAAATTCCGCCATGATAACCATGCTGCTTCCGCTCAAATTTTGCGCAGTTGGCCTTTGCGCACACCCGGGAATAAACAGCGAAAATGAAAGTGAGTGAATGAATGAATGAATGACGCAAGCTATCAGAATATCCACTGCCATGCACCAGGGACGAGACGTCGATCGCGATAATGTGATCCAACATTTAATCCACTGTATTGATATTCATACTTTGCAATTTTGACAGCGGCAAAAAAGATAATTTAATTAATAAATTGACTTGACGACAGTAACATACTATTCTGTATTCATTTTTACGCAAACAAAAAAACGTTCCCGCTTATTTAGTTTTGCGTAAGGGAGCGTATCAATATCAAGAACGTTCATTTCTAAGGAATGGCGTCAGAAAATGAACTGGCGTCCGTTCGTGCTACTTCTGAAAACGAACGTTCGATAGTTCAGAAATGAACTCGGGTGCGTTCATTCTCAGTTTGAACGTTCATATTTTAGCGTCCAAAATATATATGAACGTTCATATTTCAGCCTCCAAAATATAAACGAACGTTCTCTGCTTGAACGTTCTTTCTTGTTAATACCACCGCATGTTCGTTGTTGAGATTTACGAGTGTGTGTCGACATTGAATAACCGGTACCTAAATCTTGCGAGTGTTAGCAGACGTTGAGAAATGGGTCTGCTGCAGCAAGTATATAATGCTGGCGAGTTTAATTTGGATTCTTTCATGGTAACAAATAGATAGATAGATTTATTGCTCAGTTTTGTCCATAGGACTAAAATGCATACACATTATTAACAGTGGCGTCGGAAGATAGTTCTGACTGGGGGGGCACTATCCTAGCACTTTAGGCGAGGGTCCAGGGGCCTGGGCGGCCCCTGGAAGCTCCGGGGTTCTAGACGGCCGTAGGAGCGTTTTGAGCGATTTCCGACGAATAAAACGCTTATTTTTTCTCAGATATTTCAACTGTTTTAATACTAGTTTGGTAAAAAAAATAATAAAAAATTGCTAACACACACACAGAAAACTTCCGCACGTAATCCGGGTATTCGATTAATATAACAGTACTCCGTCTTCATTTCTGTCAAATAAACCACTATCCTACTTACATTTTGCTTTGGAGGAAATCAAGGATATGACGCTGGGGTCTCTTCGACATGATGTTACATGTAATTTTGGGAATGTATAAAGATGGGTTTGAAAACGATGCATAGAACCGAAGTGCTGACCTTACAGTTTAGATCATTTGATGCATTGATACACAAAATTTTGCAAACTAAATCTTCAAGTTGGAAAAAATACTGTGAATATTGCCTGCAAACGGGAACTTGGACGATTCCCACTTATAATTAGATATCCATGAAAGCATATTGAACTACATGCTGCATCTTGAAAACAATACCGACCGGTTCATTCTTCAAGATGCAGTCCTCTGTAGCAAAGCACTAGAAAACGATGGAATTGGATGGCATAGCTATTCATCATTAATGATGCAGAAAAATAATATCAGTGCTGAGGACTAATTGCCACTGCAGCCCACTAGAAAACACATATCCCCAAAAGTAAAAGACAAATTGAAAACTATAGGCCCTATACATACAATTCTATCAAGACAAACTATGCGAGTCCGAAAAATTACTTCACTACAAATATACAGAAGAAACATATTCTATATTTTGTATCATTGGGGTCGCTGGTTCGAATACCAAAATCGGGGGGGGGGGCACAAACACACTTGTGCCCCCCTTGGTTTTCATCTGGGGGGGCACGTGCCCCCCCGGCCCCCCCGCTTCCGACGCCCGTGATTAAGACATATGATTAGCTGGTATTTTGTTTACGCGTTTGTATGCTTACGCCCGTTATTTGGCCAGATTTTCCCTGAATGTGGAGTTTTACCGTACCGTAAACCGAAGTCGCCGACTGTAACTTGAGTCTGCTATATTCCTCTCTCAACCTCTTTCTATATTTGTGAGTACTTGAATGATATTTCCTCTTTCTACTTGTGAAACAATTTTTATCTAGATTTGAGAGTAAAGTTATACAGTCTTATCTTGGTAGATTCATGGAGACTGCTCCATCATGGAGCCGGTCTTCCAGGCTCCATCGTAGGCTGCTATCCAAGGCTCTGCAAATGGTTCTATCTATTGTGAAGGCCTTTGTTCGACTGAATGGGATTAACAAGGAAGATTATAATAATTATGTTGTAGACAATCGCCGATGAACGACTTGGTTTTCATTGTACAATCGGCGTTTCTATCTTCCAGGGTGTTTCCTTGCACGTCCGCGAAGTGAAGGTCAAATCTTCGGGAACCTTCAAGATGAAAGATATTTGTAAATGGGCCATGCACGAACCCCGTTATTGGGAGTACTGCGCTAGCCTTCTAAAATAATTTTAAAATTATATACCCTGATCACCCCAATATCTGTTCGTATAGCTTAATTCCCTCAATATTCTTTGCATCCTATTCTCGTTTCACTTGAACAGAATACATCTGTACTAATATGTATATGTCCTATTTTCAGATTTTTAATCATCTGTCGGGGTTGATGAACGAGCCGAGAAGCTTTTAAAATTCGCCGTATTTATAATGGTGATGTTGATATGGGAAATGAGATTTATTTCGACTTCGTCTTTAACAAATATAAGGTTAAAACGATTGATAGTTCTATTATAGCGAAACAATAAACACCGGACGAAGCATTTTCAACGGAGTTCTTACAAGATGGTGCGGGAAACGGTCGACAATCCGATACGGGAACAACAGTCGATAATTCATGTGTATGGCAAGTTTGGATCATCTGTAAACCTTTTTTTTTTTACCAAAGCTTTTTTGGTTGTAAATAAAATGTTTTGAGCAACAAATGTAATAACCATGATAAACTGGTGATTAGAATATCAATGGTTAGTATATTTTCAGTCCCAAGAGAAGCTGGATGACGACCAGGAAATCGCTCAAATCAGGTAATCGGCAGCGACAAACAGTTTATTCCAACTGTTTAAAATCAGGACTTGCTATTGTATTATTGTATGATTTTTGTTGGATCATGAGGGTACCTCCATGTTTAGATATATAGATGAACGATTCGCGATTCAATAACTTAGCGTGTAGATAGAATTTATGTGTGTTCAGTGGATTTCTCCTCATGAAGTGACAAATTCTCCAGCAGTCTTTCGTCTGAAAAAATAATCCAGAAAGAAGCCAGATGAATATTATATGGGTACATCCACAATTTATATAGATGGATCTAATTTTACGGTTTAATAAAATGTGGATTCCCTATATGTCAATATGCTATGGATATACTTGTTGATTGGATAATATCAAATGCACTATTCTGTTCGAAATGAGGTAAAACAGGTGAGTACATGTGGGACAGAATATATGTGGCTGCACGACATACCAAGCCTGGAAGATCAGATCAAGATGGTGAGGTTTTCTTTTACAGTTTTTTAATCTTTCTTATAATCCCCCTCCCTCACCAAGCTGTTAAAACTTTCGAGATAAACGTTTTGTGCCTGACCCGCAATCGTCTGTGTCAGCTTCTTGAGTATAATTCCAGGTTCTCCCACGGCTCATGCTGCTGTCGTGCACCATTCGGCATCATTCACTAGTATGTTTGAGACAATTTTCAGTATACACTTTACGTGTTTATGCTTTGGTATCACTCCACATGAAGTGTACAATCAATTCGCAATGAATCCACACCATTCGTTCTCTTGAGTAGAATCTCATATTTCTGAAAGAGTTCAAACGACGATGAAGATTGAATCTGGGCAACAATTAATTTCAAATTCCCCCCACAACTATGAAAGGTCTCACTTTCAGAATGAAAACAAATACGTCATCTTCGTGAGCCGATTAAGACCATCCCACATTCATTTCACAAACCCGATCCCACAAGGAGGGATTTGCTTCTTTAATGTTGAATTAGACAAGACTGATTAAAAATTAATCGTTTCAAAGTCGTTAATATATACTGGCTAATAATGCATTATAATGGTACAGGAAATAAAACGAATATTTGCAGTTGATATTGACATTCACTGAAAAGTGCCAATGAGGCATAGAATGTAGTTCTAAGCAGAAATACAAAGAATAATATGTTATATCATCTTCATTAACTGTCAGTTTTACTGAAATGGAATTAGATTATTTTGTGAGGAAGATCATTCCTCACCAAATAATCTGAACGCTGATTAAGTCTCGGCTCTGTGAGCTCACGCCAGTTCAGGCGATGGAGACAAAGGTCGGTTGATCGATAGAGAAACGGCTCCGTTGCTACATGGGGATCCAGCTCCATAGACGACGAATCCTGCATCGTCCATTGATGGGGAGTCCAGACTGTATGGTGAATTTTTGGTGAACAAACTTGCAAACCTGTCAGTTTCCTTATATTCAATTCAAGTTGGCTACAAGTATAGTTTGCAAAAACATCAGTACTTTCAGTTCCTGTGTGAAGATCAGAATCTCTCAGCCTATGGAATCTGTGCCAATATTATGTGCTCTATGTCGATGTCAAATAACGTGGCCAAGGATATCTGAAATTACAAATGGAAAATATAACAATGAAATAATTCCAACAATATTATTATCCTATTATTATAATCCGATTTTAGATGATTTAATCAATACAACATCAATAATATAACACTCAAGTTCACAACCAGAAAACCTAAGCCTTCAAATACGCAAAAGAAAAAAATGTTTGATGGATTTCTACGGCCCCCTTCTTTACAAAAGATGTTCGCACCTCTCTTTACCAAACTCAAAACTTCTTTCGCGCACGTGTCTGTGAAAGCTGTGCGATAAGTTGAACCGGGAAAATAGTCGGGGGGTATTTTCTGCAGGAGTTTTTGGAAGTAGATTGCTCAGTATATTGATGAATGGCCACTGTGAAGAATAAACTGGAATCTTTCACGGGATGCTTCATTGTGACAATCCGAAAAACACACAGCGCAGACTGGGCAAGAGATATTTTAAATACAAAACCGATTATCACCTTGTACGCTTCCGTCCAAGCGCACTGCATGGCAACTTTGCTCAAGCCTGCTGAGTAATCATGCTTCCGTAACAGTCGTGAAATCACTCTTTGTTTCACAGTAATAAGTTGTTTATTTCATGTCAGGACCAATCAAGTCAGTAAAAAGATGTGGTATCAGCTGATTACATTCACACTTAACTGCCATTATACAATAACGCAGAATGTGATAGGCGCCGAAGCAAGATTCTTTTCTCGACCACCTTCCACTGCCAACGGGTCACAGCCTGATTTGGCGCGAATCACACAGCTTCTGGAACACGTCGTGAAATCACTCTTTGTTTTACAGTAATAAGTCGTTTATTCCGTAACAAAACCAGTCGAGTCCGTATAGATGTGGTATCCGATGATTGTATTATTTCCTCACTTACCTGCCGTTATACAATAATGCTGAATGTGATAGGCGCCGAACCTAGATTCTTTACCGGGTCTGGCTACCTGCCACGTGTCCCGGTCCAATTTCGCGCGAATCGCATGACCTCGTGCACTGCATGATTTGGCGCGAAATGGTACAAGTTTTCACTGAATCTAATCTCGTCGATTCGAACGCTGGACATTCATCAAATGTTCGGCGTGGTTCAATACATACGGAATAGAGGCCTACAGCATTTACAAAATGCTATATACAAATTAAAACAATTAAAAATATTTATCTTCCTATTAATCTGCCACGACAACATATAAAACGCGACTCGTATACTCCGATTTCAGTTTAGGAGGGATAGCTGTGGCCATCTCCAAGGCAAAATACATATTGACAGTAATTGTAATATTCATATCTTTGTACACAATCCAGTAAATGAACACACGGTATGGTAAATATATAAACTCGAACTAGACTTGGTATTAAAGCTGAGAAATAGAAGCAAATTTTACCTTTGTCGCTCCGCGTGTATAACGTTGTGTAGGAAGTAATACAAATGTCAGATAACTATATCAATCATTTGTAAAAGTTGAGTAAGCAAGTATTTCAGATGAAAAATAAAAAAAATATTCGTAGAACAATTTAAACAGTCTTTTTTGTAGTACTGTTCAGCTCTTTCCCTTTATCTCATCAACAAACGAAGTCGCGTACGGTACGGACGAATATCTAGCGTCTGTAACAAAATAGTTAAAATCATTTTGCCAGTAATGGCGAATTAACATACAGGGTTGTAAATGGTAGCTCACTATTGCAGTCTCTATGGTAAGATACAATAAATATTAAAACAACTAATTTCTTATAATATTGGGCTTATTCAATAAAAAAAGATACTCATTCCAAGGGTAATCGTCCCAATATATTTTGTGGCGTCCCCAGTAATGATCGCCTCCATATAAGATTGTTTGCCGCATATGGGCGCTTTATCGCAATAGAACATTCTTCAATATATTCATCATCAATGCTGACATTATGGCAGAAGTTACATACGTACCTTATTTAATTGAGGAGTAAATTCTGGAAAGATGAAGACAGTAAAGAACGTTCCCGACAGGTGCTCTCGATTTTGCCATGCGGTACGCGGACGTGCGAGAAAACGAGTTTTCGTCAACACTTCTCCACAACAATCGACTACAATTTGCATATTTACACTGCCACAGATACAATTCGAATGGAGAATAAAATATACATATAGTTGGAAAACGATCTGCTTTTTTTGACAACTGGATTGAACATTTGAGTGGGGACAGACAAGCGCGGCGCTGATCAATGTGGGTCACATAATTTCGCGTGAATACCACACAACGATCAGTAACCGTAAAATAAACGTGTTTTTTTTTTCTAAAATGGAGCAAAAATAAGCGAACGGTTAGCCTTTCACCTTTTATTCGCTTTCAATAATAAGCAATACCTAATTGTCAACTTTTGATCTGTAAAAGTGCGAACGTTCAAAGACGAGGGACATGCGACTGTATATTTTTTAACAGCTTTCATTTTCTTACCAAATGAATGCAGCGTTCATTTTCTTTCCAAATGAACGCAGAATTTGTTTTTATCAAACGAACGTTCATTTTATCAAACGAACGTTCATTTTATGCGTTCACTTCAGTTCAAAAACGAATGCAGGTAAGTTCATTTTCTGACTCTGACTTCGTCAATAATGTCCTGAATGAGTCAGAAAATGAACTCCATTCAGTTCAAAATCGAACGCGTTCAACGTTCTTAATATTGATACGCTCCCTAACCTCCGGGTGAACTGAACGATCGTTCGCGCAAACTTTTGTGGCTTGAACTGAAGCAGTCACCTGTAAGTATGAAGTCCTGGCGGCTTGGAGACTGATACATCACCTGCCAAAATGTATTCAGGCGTTCGCTGTCAGGCTATCTCAGCAACTGGAGGCTGTATTAATTTTTCTCGTAAAAGTCTCGCGAGAGCCCAACTCCCACAATTGGCGTTTCCGCGCAAGTTGTTGTTGCAACTGGGCTTTTTCAAACCGGAAATGTAGAATTTTAGATGAACAATTTGGGCTTGAAAGACACACTTCCGTTCATCTGAGATAGCCAAAATTCAATCCCCAGCTAGATATAAACCTCCTCTCCATTTTATCCAGGGGTTTGAACTCGGAATTCTGCTTTGTTCTCTCGGAAATTCTTGGAAACCAAGCAAGACTGGCCCATAGACTAAGCCCATTCCAATAAGGCCCCCTCCCCTTCGGAGGTGGCCTTAAAAACAGACAGACATGTATGAAGGGGCATAACTCCTGAAAAACACATCCAATGGCACCGACTTTCAATAGGCTTCTGGTACTGGCTGTATTAAACAACTGTATGAAGTTTCATTGTTGTGAGTGAAGGACTTTTTGAGATAATGTTTTTACAAGGATATGGACCAACAGACATGTATAAAGGGGCAGAACTCCTGAAAAACACATCCGATTACACCGACTTTCAATAGGCTTCTGGTACTGGCTGTATTAAACAACTGTATGAAGTTTCATTGTTGTGAGTGAAGGACTTTTGAGATAATGTGTTTACAAGGATAAAAACAGACAGACATGTATAAAGGGGCATAACTCCTGAAAAACACATCCAATGGCACCGACTTTCAATAGGCTTCTGGTACTGGCTGTATTAAACAACTGTATGAAGTTTCATTGTTGTAAGTGAAGGACTTTTTGAGATAATGTGTTTACAATGTTATGATGGACAGACGGACAGACGACGGAGGCAACGACAATAGTACCGCTCGGGCAGAATCTGCTCGAGGGGTAACAAAAAAACTACCTGTCGCAAGTGATAGGTAGAAAAAACTTCTACTAACTGTTTTATCAGTTCCCTAAATCATTACGATGTTCAAGAAATCAAGAAAACACCGAAATTCAACTAAAAAATAAACGTAATGTTTTGCCGACATTCATTTTCCACTTTATTACGATATCTGTGTGAAGAACATCAAGGGAGGTACATGTAAGTTGTCCAAGCATGTGATCTCTATGACTGTCGGGTCCCCTTGAACGCCCGTTTATTGCTTATATATCTTGGAGAAAATTGAGGGTTCCCGATATTGCTAGCTTGTTGTCTACGTCATCATTTTTTATGCGTTTATGTCCGTGGCGGGAAGCACTGGAAGAGACCAGCAATCATATCTCTGAAAAAAAATTGACTCCTTTAACTTTTGAAATGGATCATTTCCTCAAACGGAATAATGTGGAGGAAACTAATAAATCGGGCAGCTTGCCGACCAGTCGTGACTGTGCCACTGACCCCGGCACTGGCTGATCAGCTGATTGAACTATGACTGTCTGTCTCACATTGATCATGATTGACTGAGAGGGAACGGGATTTTCAGCTCCATATCGGAGACAAAATTTTTCTCCGAGAAGTGAAATTTTGCACATTCATCTGAACACGATTTGTGCATTTTTTTCCGGAAGTATAGATAGATTTGTTGCTTACGCAGGTCTGTATCCAGGAATTTTTTGCAGGTTCCCATCCCATTCCTAATTCATTATTGAGGGCCCAATTTTCGTTAGTGAATTTCTGCACAAAGAGCCTGTGATCAGTCACAAAATAGAGGTTTATTAGCATGAAATTCAATACTGGTACCCAGCTATGCAACTCGATTGATATTGAGGCTCCCAAAAGCTTTTTCTACGAGTATTTCCTTCAGAAATCCTTTCAAATTGAGCAAAAACAGTTTTGGGCGCCCATATGTTTTCCGAAACTAAATTGGCTCCAGATGCAGCCCTGTTATGTTTTCATATGGTAACAAGACAAAGACAAGCTGGGGGCAAGGAGTTGACCAATATCATTGCTGAATTTTAATATGGGGCTACACGAGGACTTAATTTGCCCCCTGATGCCATCAGATCGAAGAAATCTATCTAGTATAAAATGCAAGGTATTGGAGATTTTCTTTGATTCCGAATAGATTTCCTTGAAATTGCAGGTCAGAATTTAATGTCAAACACAGAATACAGTATATGTAGGCCTACAGTCATGACAGTGTAGCTGCTGTAGAAAGTGGCACATGTACCAGTAATAAATAAACATTTATTTTGAATCACAAGTTCTTGGTTTTTTGATGATATACAGTCGATCACTGCTCGTCTTTAGCCACACATGTATGTCAAAGTTCCATTGTTCAGGCTGGTGTTCTGAACAAATACAATGTTCAACACAAAACGTAAGCTTATCAATGAAAGGTACATTCATGTACATTATATTTTACAGTGGGTGAAATATTTTCACAATCACTTGATTGACAGACTGAGATGGTTCATCATCATTACAGTTTTAACCATGGAAAAATGAATGACATGGTTTTATTCAGGTTGTAATTTAATGTGACAGGTAGAAAATGATTCTACCTGTCACATGTGACCGGTGGAGATTTTCAAACATTTCGACCCCTGAGTGATGAAACTCGCAAGTCCAAAAATTGGCTACTTTCGAATTATTTGTCGCGCTAATTCCACAAAAACGTTTATGTTCGAATTATATGTTACGCTGATTTTCACGGAAGATCCAAAATGGCGGACCGCTTCACCGGGATCGTTGTGATCTTGATAACCGTGTATTATGTTTGATATCTCTAACATAGTTCATTTAAAAGACTCTGGGACCCAGGGCTCACGAAACCCAGTCGACAACTCGCCAAAAGGCGACTAAAAAATGACAACTGGCGATTGAATTGTTCAGTTACTTGCCCAATGTGTCAATTAAAAATAGAGTAAATCGCCAAAGTGGCGAGTAAATTTTTGTTACATAAAGTGTTTAGTCACCAAAGTAATTTTGTGTTTAGTTTATCAGGCAGCGAAATCCGAGCAGGCCGAAAATGTACAGGAAATAATGACAGAGAATAATGCCGACGAAAAACAGACATGGGAAAATCCTAGTCTATTTACAGACCGCACGTGGTCTGATGTAATATCTGGGATACATGTACCTCACCTAATTATATTTTGACTGGGCACGTGAAACCATGTGCAGGCTGGCATGGATGAGTCTATTTTGCGTGACACAATAAGATCATGTGCTCGCCTCAGGAAAGGTAATTTGCGACCTGCTGACTGTTCTCAGCCAATGAAACCATCATAGTAAAACTTAACGTAAACAAATAAACTTGGCGGGAATTTGCAAGGTCAAGAGTTGAAACGGCTTGTCCCATTCCAGTGCAAAGAGGTGATACGCCTAAAAGCACGACATGTGCGTTTTGACTTTAGTGTCGCTTCTAAAACAATTTTAGTCAAGTTACACCAGCTCAGTAATTTGGTTAAAAGTTTGCAGAGAAGTGGTTGGAACTTTCGTTTCATCTGACCGACTTTTCATTCTGGCCATTTCGGATTTGCGTAATCGACACACCAACGATCGTTTCGTTCACGCAGACTGTCGAGACGAGGGTACTCTGCATAAGTTTTTTTTGTTTCTCTCTTTTCTTTTTTCAAACTAACAATGGATTATCATGTTGTTGGAAACAAGTCCGTCATTTTATTACATGGAAACGTTGTTCTGGATTGGCGAGTGAATAAAACACCAACATCAATGTCTATTGACATCTCCCGTAGCTCAAATGAAATACTCAACTGATCCCGTGCTGCAGTCAAAATGTATGGGGCACGTTATGCAGGTCTGAAGAAATGAAATAATGGCTCCCTCGACAAAGCAGTTGTGTACATACGAACTATTACGCCGAAGCCCTGACAGGGACAAACAGAGGGAAACATTTATATCTTTGTCCTACCATATCATCTGTTTATTAAAGAAAATGAGACATGTATAACAAAAAATAAGGCAAAAATTCACTTGAGTTTCAGCGGCACGAACTCCGCGACGAAAACGGGAGTGTTCGAATTTATTGTTTCACAGGGATATTAAAAATGCTCCCGTTTTCGTTTTATTAGGATGGAGAAAATCACGACAGTGGAAAAATCGGCCGTTTTCGAATTAAATTTGGAAGGTGAATTATTAGGGAAATTACCGTACATTGAAATGGTACAACAGCGGTCACACAGCCATGGATGATGGTCTGCTCTGATACCGGTACGATGAATGTATAGTCACAATTGTGGTACCATACTACTGTGTCGCACTGTGTACCCAATTAATGTGTTCAATGATAGGCAACTTAGTCACACCAATTTTATTTCACAGGCAGGAGTGGAGGCAATACGACATTATGGACAGGGCCAGAAGAGCGGAAACTCATGTACCTCAGAAAGAAGGGGAGAACATCAATGCCGAGATATTTTTAGGGGACCAGGTCCGGAGGACCTACATGTAGGTCTCCTATTGAAATCATTCGGATTATTATTATTCTTATTCCACATGATTTTGTGTCACAGATATCTCAAGAACGATCGAGTGGATAAAGCCCAAACTTTCATGATATGCTCTGGTGGTCAAGGTGTAATGCATATACCAAGATGATTCTGATTGGTCAGATGCCTTGGCGGCCATCTTGGATTTAGCTTAAAACCTTCAACGATCAACTCCTCTGAAACCGCTGCATCGATCATTATGAAACTTGGTATACATGTACATGATCAATGGATTGAGTTCTCTCATTCTATGATTTAAAAAGTTCATTCGTTAAAAAAGATGGCCGCCATCGACCAATCAAATTTGTCGGATTTCCAAGTAACGGATTCTGACGGGATGTTATATGACATGGCGATCAGGAATATGCAAAAATTTTGCTCCTAGGTCACGTGGTTTGGCCGCCAGCTTGAATTTTGTGAAAAACTTTACCAACCTTGCAATGGCTTATCAGGGTTCATGCACAGAAATTCAGATTGAATTCCATGACTTTCCATGACCTTTTACGGACAAATTCCATGACTTTTCCATGACCTATCAGAAATTCTCTATGGATAATGGGGGCATCGAGAAAATCAGTCCACAGCCATGATGAGTGAGAAGAGCATTTTCATAGCAGTTCTTTTACACTGATGCAATTTGAGAACAGCCATTTCCTCGTAAATGCACGCTGGGAGTTTAAGAGAATTCCAAGACCAAAGTTACCTCCCCTGATGCAAACTTGATCGCATTCGTAGACCACACGCAACATTCAGCAAATAGGACATTCGTTGGTCCAGGAAATTTATCTTTTCGGTGAAAAAAATCAAGAGAAATATTGACCTGGTTGACATTTTCAAGTTCCATTTATTTTTTCCATGACCTTTCACACAATTCAATGACCAGACACAAAATTCCATGACTTTCAAGGCCTGGAAAATCAGTTTTCAAATTCCATGACTTTCCAGGATTTTCCATGACCGCGGGAACCCTGCTTATTCTCTTGAACCCTGGCAGATACAGATTTCTAGGTTACTGCGATATATCGGGAAGGCCATGTTCTGTTGTACTGAAAGCAAATATTTTTGATTGGCTGAACGGTTTGGCGGCCATATTGGATTTAGCTCCAAACCTTCAACGATCTTCTCTTCTGAAACCGCTGCTCCGATCGTTGTGAAACTTGGTACACATGATCAATGGATTGAGTTCTCTCATTCTATGATTTAAAAAGTTCATCCGTTGAAAAAGATGGCCGCCATCGACCAATCAAATTTGTCGGATTTCCAAGTAACGGATTCTGACGGGAAAAGTTATGAACTATATGTTATATGACATGGCGATCACGAATATGCAAAAATTTTGCTCCTAGGTCACGTGATTTGGCCGCCATCTTGAATTTTGTAAAAAACTTTATCAAAATTGCAACAGCTTATTCTCATAAACCCTGACAGATACAGATTTCTAGGTTACTGCGATATATCGGGAAGGCCATGTTCTGTTGCACTGAAAGCAAATATTTTTGATTGGCTGAACGGTTTGGCGGACATATTGGATTTAGGTGAAACATTCAACGATCTTCTCCTTTGAAACTGCTAAGTCGATCGTTGTGAAACTTGGTACACATGATCACTGGATCGAGTGCTCTTGTTCTTAGATTGAAAAAGTTCATTCGTTGAAAAAGATGGCCGCCATCGACCAATCAAAATTGTTGGAATATGAACACACTGATTTTGTGATAAACCTGATCCGTATTGCAAGGCTGCTGAGATATATTGTGGAGGTACAGATTACAAGGCTGCTGAGATATATTGTGGAGGCAATGGTCTGTTCCACTGAATGAAGAATACTGTCGATTAGCTGAACGGTTTGGCGGCCACATTCTGGCATAGGCCTGGATACTAGGCCCTGTGTAGACCTGGTCCCCGGCTCGATGCTGCTCGCAGCTCCAATTATTTTTATTTTTATCATCGCCTCCAACCCTGAAAAAAAATAAAATCTGCCTGTGAAACACATGGCAGTGTGACTAATGTCACAGGACCTATGAAGTAGGGTAGGCATTAGGACTCCCGACGCGCACGGAGCTCTTGGAAATCCCCCCGCCCCAAGTTGAAATGCTGCCTATATTAAGATGGGCACGGCCCAAGTCAGAATCACCAGTGATTTTCATCAACAATTACCAGAAATTTTCATCAAAAGTAGGTCAGCTCAGAACTTGCTGGTAACAGTCCCTTCATGCAAAAAGTCAAGATTCTAATGTCAACGGTTATCCTTATTTTGCCGACGAAAGGTCTCGGATGGACTCGCTGACTGACTACCGGACAATTTGCAGATGGTAGCCTACTTCGTAGGAAAAAAATAAAATTGATGTGACCTTAGCTGTTTATGACTGGCATGGGAGTACAGATGAACCAATTGGGCTTTCAGATTTACAAGGGAAATTTTTGAACTGGAAGGAATGATCTGCTAGCAAAACAGAAATAACATTTTCCTTGTAAATACAATTTCCAAGATATGAATGTGTTCTTGCCTACATGTACAGTACGTGAAAGAAATGAACTGAATACTTGGCTGACATGATGTTAACATCATGACAACCCGATTCTGTCACGATATTAACAGGATGATAACCCGATTCTTGTCCTGATCTTGTCCCTGTTTTGTCCCGGTCTTGTTACAAGGACGACATCGGGACAACATCGAGACAGCATCGGGACGACATCGGGACATGATGTTGTTAACACGATGACGACCCAGTGATGGCCCAATATTTGTCCCCATTCCTCTGAACAAAATGGAGAAGTTGAGTCGATATAGCATTTTTTAATTTCATAAAATGCCGCGAGCAATGCGATCTCCAAATTACAATCGCCTACGTGACGTGAATACAGAGGCAATTGCGTTAATGTTTACAATCGTTTGGTTCGTTTCGGTTCGGTTATTAAAATATGACCGCAAAATTTTTAAACCGGAACGAAGTTTGAACGAATTATGACCAGAATATGAACGGAGTTTGACCGAAACAAAATATCCGAAACTCCTACCCGTGCGGTGCTTTCAAAGTGTGATCACCTACTGTTCACTTCCATAGTCTACCGACTTTGTGATTACAGATGAATTGATTTTCAGAATACTATAATAACAACTACATGGCTTGTTGTCCCAAGATTCTGTTATAGTCGGCGGCTTTTGTTTGTTTGTGAGACGAATGAATACATTTTTTTTGTCCCCCCGCAATACATAACGGAATAAAATAACAACATTTCACATGGGGTACATGCAGATCTAATCCCCATTACGAAGTTAGAGTATATTAACCAATACAATAATAGTAACACTTTAAATTAAGCCTAGAGCTCAAATTAACAAAAAATGAATCCCGTTTTGCGAGACATGAGAAAATATAAAATACCACATACCTTGAAATGGAATCTTTAGTACTTCCATTTCTGCTCTCTCATTGTTAATTATTATTTAATTATTTATTTTAATATCTAGCCCTGCAAAAGATCTTAAATGAACGAAGAAATGTACCGTGAAATTTAAATGAAACATTGAGTTGTTGGACCGCGAAATCTGAATGGGAAGCGGACTACAATTTCAATCAATCAAAAATCGAAATGTAATCGGGTGGGTCTAACAAAAGAAAAAATAGTTGAGAAAATACTTAATTAATATTATCCTGGATGGTATTAAAAAGATTCGTTCTCATCGAGGCGCACAAGGTACATTCCGAAGATGTTTTTCGTCCTCAATACAATTGTGTTGCGGAAACCTGTCGCTTATGTACGGAAGATATCACGGTAATGAAAAAACTTATTAGCCCATTCTTCCTAAATATTTACATGATACTAAAAATTTGTCTAGACTAATGTGATAACAAACGAGAAGAATGCAACATAATTTTACCGATAGCACAGAAGAATATATAAGATAAATATTCTGATAAAAATTATTATTAAATAATTTTGAATAACTTTTTCTTTTCTCATATCGCCCAATCTTATAAACAGTTCATAACAGATCATATTGTGGAATGCAAATAGAATACAGATCTGGAGTGAATGGAAGAAATTCTTGCATAAAGCATTCACTTTTTGCACGAGAAAACCGGAATGTGAAATTGAAGACCGAATAGTTCCCTGCTGTTGACCTTGTTGTTTTTCAGCGCGCGGACCTCGGAGAAAGCACCCTTTTGTGCAGACGTCGCGAAAGATTTCATTCCAGAGCATATAAAATTATGTTTTTAGATCTAATATAAAGTTGATTGTAATAGAAAGAAGAAACATATATCTCTGTGAATCTGGGGATAATGAAGATCGATCTTCGTTATTTTCTTGAAGTTGGAAATCCGTGACAAATTGCCATTTTCAACTACTGTTCTCCGTGAATGTGACCGACGATCGTTTACATTTATGAGAACGAACCAGAATGAACGCAAAAGGATGAACGGAGTTTGAACGAAATATAACCGAATTGTGTCGATAGGTGACAAGAATTGAAATACAAATAAAAATATGTTTGATCACTATATCCAAACATGATCACTATATCCAAACATGTACCATGCAGATTTATGTGTTTTTGACGCGCTGGAGACTCTACACGTGGGTGTGAACGTTACTCAGTGCCACAGGCCGTACGGGATGTCGTTTGGCCCCAGCATATCAGCTTTACGGATCAGAAAAATAACCTCAATTGTACAACATGTTAGTGCCAGGGTTTCCAAGTTACTATGTAGGAATGGGAAGAGAATCAGCGGGTGAGAAAATCGGGACAAATAATCGGGACAACATCGGACCAACATGGTGACAAGATCGGGACAAGATCGGACCATGATCAGGTCGTCATGATGCCGTCACGATGTTGTCCCGATTTTTCAACCGGGACAAGACCAGGTCAACATCGGGACAGCATGATGTTAACACGGTGAAAAGATCGGGACAAGATCGGGTCGATTTTTATTGAGCTCAATTCTTTCCTGTACTGTAGTAATAGCACTGTAAAGGTTTCTGTCAGAAGTAAAATCATAATATAAACAATCTTTGTTACTTCTGATTGCTGAAGAACTTGTATTACAGGCCTCAATAATAAGGTGGTAACCAGTTTTCAGGTTGCCTGGAGGTTGCCATATAAAAAATAGTGGTAACCTATTTTCAGGTCCCCATAATTTTGACTAATAATATGACATTAGGTTAATAATTATGCAATAGGTTCCCACAGGTTACCACTACCAGTGTAGAATTCATGGTAACCTGTTGAGATGTTACCATCAGCACTTCTTAACTTGAGGCCTGTATTACCATAAGAGTTGACCCTGAAAAATAGCTGATTGCTGAAGAACTCTAGTACCATACGAGTTGACCTCAACCCCTGCCCCCATTTCACGTCCTACTACCTCATACCACCCATTCCCTGCCCCATCTTTGTTTTTTTGCTTTTTTTTTCTCAGAGAATCTGGTGGGTTTTTTCAATAATCCTACATACAAAGCCTTAATGGATGAATCCACAGAATTTTTTGGAGATATTTCTTGCATCAACACACAAAGTAATATCTTGGACACGTTGTACATGTAACAAAAGAATTCAACCCCCCCCCCCCCAATCTGCTCACCTCATTCCCATATCCCATAGACATGATCCATTCCTAAATGCCAGATAGGGTTTTAAAGATGCGAAAAACACCTGATCGATCAAGAGCTATTGGAACCTGGTACGGTAACCAGTAGTGTGTAATATTGTGAAAAGAAGAAGCGTCAAAGACTTCAGGGCAAAGCTGTTAAATCCTTATAAATGAGATTTATACTAAAATCAGAAAAGATTATTTCGTAATTTCCTGCTACCGCTGGAATTGTAGTCATTAATATCATAGCGGGATGATAGCCATTAATCCTCATATGGCACAGGCGAGGACAATGCAATATAGAATTACAACTGGCAACATCACATCTACAGGGCAGAGAAGCAATTAGGATAATGTTGTGGCAAGCTCCATAATAATCAGCTAAATTATCTCCCCTATCCCTACCTAGGGGTATATACATGCTCACATGTGAACAGATCTTCACAACCCCAGTGAATTATTATTTATGTATCAAGAGATGTCTTAAATAAGAATTTAAACCAAGTTCTATTCTGAAAATTAAGGAGGGGGGAGAATTCAACAGATTATTTTCGATCTTGTAGAAACTATAAAACCAATCTATCCAACATGCATAATCATCAAGGCAACACATAAACAGGATGCCAGGTGTCGCTGGTTGCTTTTCTTTCATCATGAAGGCAACACATAAACAGGATGCCAGGTGTCGCTGATTGCTCTTATTTGAAGACCACAGTAAAAAGTACCGGTAATATCCCAAGTTTTGCTGAGAAATATGGCGGGTTTGCAGTCATTTTTGATCTGCTCATAACTGAATTGCCAGTGTGGAGTGAGTATAGGCTGAGCCATCCCCAGGATAATACATGTAGATGCATCACAGGAGATGAGGGGGCACTGCATGATGCTGTATTAGACATAACGGCATCATCCCCTGTCCCAACAACATGTAAACAATTTTCTTTAATCAGTGTAGTTTAACCAGGGATTCTGGTCTTCAACTGTTGGGTGACATCAAATAAGGACTCTGGAGACTTGTTGTGAAGTTGTACTTTGTAGTTTATTAACCGTACATATTACTTTAATAAATAAAACGATTAAGAGACACATGGTGACTTATAGTAAAACTTATACATAGAATAATTAATAACCTTGCATAGACCTGAAATGTCTAAAATAAACAGTGTACAGGTTATGACAGGACAGCTGGTCATTAGTACTAGCACAAGGGTTGATACAACACAGACTGAGACATGAAGCCCCTGACAATACCTCGCCTTATAGAGGCATGCTAAAAACAGGAGTATAAGCATCTTTGTCCATATGTGACATTACTCCAATTTTGACTTAAGGGTAAAAACTGATGTTCGAAAATTAAAATACACAGATGTATATCCAAAGGTGTACATCCTTAAGGTAGCGGGAGACCTAGCCAAAGGCTCAATATACACCTCTTATCTTCTTGCTTAATTACTCGACAAGCTGTTGACCAATTTTATCATATTATATATTTTCTGAAAGCTGTTTTTGTGGAGAAACTGGATATCATTATTATTTCGCAATTTTTTCAAGACTAAATACTCTACACAACTTTGAACAGTAATATTTTCGAAAAGTATACCCAATTTTTCACAGCACATATCTTATACATGCTTGGTGCAAATTTATTGGAATTCAAGGCACATATTATTAGCTATATCTGAACTAGTAAACTGTGCCACAATTTTAATAATTTCGTCATAGATGTGATTTTATTCAAGTTTATTTTTAAAAAAATGCTAAAGTTAGTAAAACGCGAATATCTAAAAAACTAAAACGAACTTAGAAAATTTGAAGCAAAGTCGACTAGTTCAAAATATGCTAAATAAAATTTGAAAATTTCAAGACTTTAGGCCGATAAGTGTGGAAGTTATCAGAGTTGAAAACTCTAGGCCCATACCAAATTCAAAACGGAGAAACCGGCAGAAAACCGAAGTCGAGTACATCTGTGCGACGTTATTCATTTTATAGCCTATACTTCATTAATTTTTCATAGAGTGACAGATAATACTCAGTAACAAATCAGCAAATTTGTCATTTTAAATGATTTTTGTGTCCAAGTCATTAAAAAGCTGAAATAAAAATGATTTTTTGCTAAATTTTCCAGTAAGATTCGCCGACGATTGTCATTTTGACACCTCGCGAGTTGTGCACTGCGGGGCACCACGGGAGCTCTGAGTAAATGTCAAGTACTTGAATAGACGTCTCGCTGTAAAGAATCAAGCGATTAGTCTTTGTGAATTACCAGATACAATGGAGAGCATTTGTGTACTAGAAATGTCGATTACAGCAAACAAGATCAGACGTGGAAATCCTGACAAGAAAATTCGATTTTTTCATTATGTCTCATGGGCGAACAGAATGAAGGTAATTCTATTTCATTGTGGAATTTATGTTCTTATGCTTTGTCCCTTCAATCCTCCATTTATTTTATATCGCCAGGTGGTCAAAAGATATACGGCAAATATATTTTCGAATACTAAGTATATTTATATATATATATTTTTGTTTTGCTTCAGGATCACGACATTACCATTCCAAAAGAGTGTTGTGGCTTCAGTTTCCCCCGAGAAGTTCTGGCGTTCATAAGGGCAATTCTTCCTGGCAACGTTGTTGGGGAAATCCGTGATGACGCTTTTGGCATTGGTCTAACAGCGTTTTGTGGAGCGGTATTACAGTGAATATCGGTGAAAACATTAGTGCGAACAACGCATATAGATTTTATTGATACGTAACACATCTATATTTTGTACTGAATAAAAATATTGATAAGGAAATATTTGTTATTCTTCAATAGATGTACCGTCGATCCGGTAGCTGTATCTCTGCCGTCGTCATCGTCGTCGCTGGAATCTTCTAGTAGAGGTAATAGCTTCTTTGCAGATGCGCTCAAAATTCTTCTCGGTGATGTCTCTTCTTCTACTTCGCTGTCACTGCTGTCCGAATCGGTGTCAGACTCAGAAGAATCGATGACTCGATAGTTCCCAGCTGACTGAACATTGAAAGCTGCAACACCACTCGAAGATGATTCATCCTCACCAAGCCAAGAACACCCTACGTTCTTGGCACCTAACTCCACTCGGTATTTCTGGGAAAATGGTCGGAAAACATATTTCTTGCGTCCCATGGCTTTGTTGATTCGTAAATGTTATGAAAATGTATGACTTGCAGATATACTGTGGATAAGTGAGTCAGTGAGGAATGATATTCCATTTATATACGAAATGGCGCGCTGTACGGAGGTCAAACGGAAACCAATGAGTGGTTTGTTTTGTTTAGCTACATAAAACAAATAAACCCTCACCGTACACAAGTCGCGTCTGTAATTTGATAAATTAGCAAAACAAATTATAACAGTACAATAAGTACAGGAAATGACATAGCGGGTACTGTGTAACCTGTTAATTTGTTTGTGGGAAGATCCGGATTAGAGGCAATTAACCACCGATCAAGGACTGCCTACAATATACATTGTTCAGACACCAGCTGGGGCGATCGCGGATAGGTGTTAATTCTCTGTTTCATTGAGTACTACCTGCAGATTTCATAACTGGCCAACTTTAAACACTCATTTTCACCAGAAATAAATAATTTCTCCAAGTTCGCGTTTTCTCTAAATGATAAAGTGAAATCTATAGTTGAATAATATTTAAAAAACGAAAAATCAGTATTTTAAAGCTGGATCACCTCTGGCTAGGTCTCCCGCTACCTTAATGTACAGTATCACACTGCAGACTCAATGTTCACTTGAAATTGCACAATGTAAAGCCCTGATCCCTTGAGATTGAAAAGAAAAGCTGTAAAAACTGCGTTAACATAAAACAGGCCGAAATTACAGAATTCAGGAGAGAGAAAATCTATAGTAAATTTTAGAACCAATTACCCCCTGGGAGCAAGGTATAGAACACACAGGAGGCAATATCAGTCCTGTTCACTGTAACTTTCAGGATTAAAATGGTAATTTCTGTGATGAGAACTTACAAGAAATGATCAAAATGAAGTAATGCTGGGCTTTGTACCTGACCCCACATGTTGATCTGTCTGCACTTCCTCCATACTGCTCCTATACTCCAAACTATATCTATTCATCTATTACACTGATGCTATGCTTCTACTGTACTTTTTATATTTCTACACTTCACCCTGCAAAAAAAATCAGGGTGAAGGTCTGAATGCAAATTATTGAAAATATTTAAACTTCCCAATACAGGCAGATTTGGTACATGTAGGTTTTGACTGTGAAGATTTATTTCCTGCCACTGTTTTTATGTCTGTCTTACCAGATATCATGATTAAATGTTGTCTGACTTGTACACAGATAAGAAATGTCCCCTCTAATTGCTTGTACCAAAACCAATGAGCAACCCGAGATGAAGTCATTTCTCTCTGTTAAGCGCCAATGGTGAGACGTCTTCAGTTGCTACGTGATTTACGTTAAACGTATCTAATTTGGCCACTTGAGAACCACGAAATGTACCTCGGCACTCACGGCTGGCAGAGCTGTCCACTTTCCGTTAAGCGGCCATTTATATATGACACTACGATTTCTGAACTGATCGCATATCCAGAGCGTAACACCTGATTTAGAGTAGATAATGAGATTTGTTAAGGTCATGTTCCAGGGAAGAGCCAATCGAGGGATGTTAAATTTAGCCAGTAGACAATCGATTTGAAATTTGAATCTGTCTATCCATCCATCATTAGACAAATTTGAGCAGGATGAAGTGATACATACGCATTGTAGATGTATATCAAAAAGAAAATTCTCATTTAAATGTAACTGCTTTCAATACAGCTCTGTCTATCAGCATGGGAAAAAAATGCAACAGACATTAATTTAGGTGTGCTGATATAAATTCTCTGCTGGATCCACCTGTAAAGAAAAAATGCTGAGTGACAATATATGATGTCATCAAACTAGACATAACTGAACTCGAGTGGCAGCATGAATGAACCATTACACAAGCTCTGTGATTAGCTGGAAGTTCAGTAACTTCATAATCCAATGAATATGCTAGATTTCCTTTTGAAAATTTGAATCAAGATTGTAATGTCAACGGTTCTCCTTATTTTGCGGACGAAAGGTCTCGGATGGACTCACTGACGGACTACCGGACAATTTGCGGATGATAGCCTACTTCGTAGGAAAAAAATAAACTTGGTGTGGCCTTTAATAGCTGTGTATGACTGGCATGGGAGTACAAATGAACCAATTGGGCTTTCAGATTTACAAGGGAAATTTTTGAGCTGGAAGGAATGATCTGCTAGCAAAACAGAAATAACATTTTCCTTGTAAATACAATTTCGAAGATATGAATTTGTTCTTGCCTACATGTAGTAATAACACTGTAAAGGTTTCTGCCACTGCCAGAAGTAAAATCATAATACAAACGATCTTTGTTACGGTAAGTTCCCTAAGTATTCGCGACCCTAAGTAAATTCGAAAACGGGCATTTTCGCCAGGTCACGTGACACTGTTCCCTAAGTAATCGAAAACGGCCCATTCGTGAAAAACTGCGGTTCTAACTATTCGAAAGTCCCCCATTTATGTGGTCGCGAGATTGATAATATTGTGGGCTTATGTAGTTGTGGGATGGGAAAAACATCCGCATCAACGAGTTCGAGAGCGTGTCAAAAGTTTTCACGTTCAAACTGAAAGAATGCGTCAGAAAATGAACCCGTACTCGTTCTTTTTCTCCCAGCAAACGAACGTCAGGCAGTCGGAAAATGAACACTATCCCGTCAGAAAAAGGAGCGTCAGAAAAAGAACGTTCTTATTCGAGCGTTCAAATTAGACAGAGGCGTGGGATATTATGAAATACCAACCCGGTTATGAACAATCTCCTATAAAGCGCCGCTCAATAGCCCTTTTACTCTCTTTCAAACCTATTTACAATATTTTCAGCTTGTTAAATGTATATCCTAAAGAAGAGAGTCCTAAATATATTTTAGAGGGTTTTACGAAACCAATCGCCACGACAGCGTCAGAAAATGAATATACGAAAGTGAACATCCTTTTTTTTTCGATGACGGGACTTAGCATAGCTCCCATATCCATTCCCAATAAAAATGGATACATCTGTTATTTGAAAGCAATTATAGCAAGGACTCGAGGTTAATACGCAGTTTACTTAAATGGTTTTGAAAATGTGTTTACACAGCTGTGATAGAATGATTTGCTGACATCCATGGAAAGATTGAAAGAATGAGCCAGGTGGGATTATCAGCGACTTTTACTCTTCAGAACGTCCCCATATGAACCTCTTTTAGCTGGCAAATTCCCATGCAGTTCGTGATGCCAAGCAGAGATAAACCCCTTTTTCACCCCATATGCAGGACTTGTCCATTGATATGTAAATGTATCCAATATTGCAGCTCAGTTTTGGCACAAGGCCAAAAGTACTGAGCGCTCAAGAGAGGAAGTGCTTTGATCCTGCCTGGAATGGAGACATTTAAGACTACACGAATCATCAGAGTCCAGAGAAAACTATTATTATTCAAATTAGCTAGAGCCAGTTTCAGCCCAAATCGTTTATTATGTGCCAACAAGGCAGAGTGTTGGATCAGTTTGCATATGCAGACCGATTGTATAACCCGTGACAGACTGGCTGGTCTCACTTCAAACCTGGGATCATCCGATTTATTGTTTTTGATTGCGCTAATCCTGTATACAAATTAAAGATTCTGACTGGTTTATATATAATTATTGGTCATATTCACTGCAATGATTTAATGAAGTGACCGTCTAAAAGAAAATAACAGTTTTCTGTTCATTTCATTTTCATTCATTACTTTGTTGCTGAAATGAAACAAAGCAATACATTTGTTCCAATTACCCAAACAATTTTCACAGCGACTAGCAGATTTACCATAGATTGTGTGCACAAAGAGGCTCAATGGGGATATTCAGGTTGACCAGCATCAATGTCTAAGACATCTCCCGATAGCTCAAATGAAATACCAGCCGCTTCCGTGCTGAAGTAAAAAATGTACAGGAGACTTCTAGCAAATCTGAAGAAATGAAATACTGGCTCCCTCGACTTACATGACATTGAAGTTTTTTTATTGATACTTCAGGTAAATCCCACAATATGTGCATATAAAATTAAATATTTTAACCGTTTTACATAATCATCGGATAAATGTTGGAAGATATTCATTTCAATTAAACAAGGTTATTTTATGAAGAGAGGCATCGCCGGCTCTAGAGTACAGTTACGCAGTGTGCATACGCCCCCTTGTTAGGCCCCATGCAAGCGGGGATGTACAGGCTATTAATAGACACAAAGGCTTGATTCAATTATTACTTTGGGGAACATATGGGGGTTACGCGTTCACGATTGATAACACAACAACCCAGTGGATAAAACATTCCAATTAGCAAACAATGTAATGTTGTACGAATAATCAGTTTTTTTATTGATAGACATTTTAGAAGTTGGGGACTAGTAACCAAACGAACTGTTACCAACGTAACCAAACGAACTGTTACCAACTGGGCCGTCCGGACGGTATGGCAGCCCGTTCCTACACTCGTGAAACGGGCATAACATGCCGCTCTTCTCGTCACGCTAACCTGCCTGTTCGCAGTGTGCCCCAAAGTCGAGAAACTCCGTCAATATGGGTCAATATGCGTTTTCCTGAACTGACCTGCACAAAGTATTCGGAAGTGGTCAGTTTTTCACGACTGCGATATTCACTTCCGGTCACGAATACTTAGGGAACTTACCGTACTTCTGATTGCTGAAGAACTCTATTACAGGCCTCAATAATAAGGTGGTAACCTGTTTTCAGGTTGCCTGGAGGTTGCCATATAAAAATAGTGGTAACCTATTTTCAGGTCCCAATAATTTTGACTAATAATATGTTAGGTTAATAATTATGCAATAGGTTCCCACAGGTTACCAGTGTAGAATTCATGGTAACCTGTTGAGGTTACCATCAGCACTCCTTAAATTGAGGCCTGTATTACCATAAGAGTTGACCATGAAAAATAGCTGATTGCTGAAGAATTCTAGTACCGTACGAGTTGACCTCAACCCCTGCCCCCACGGCACCCCCTTCACCTCCAACTACCTCATACCACCCCTTCCCTGCCCCATCTTTGTTTTTTTTTCTCAAAGAATCTGGTTGGGTTTTTTCAATAATCCTACATACAAAGCCTCAATGGATGAATCCACAAAAAATTTTGGAGCTATTTCTTGCATCAACATACAAAGTAATATCTTGGACACGTTGTACATGTAACAAAAGAATTCAAACCCCCCCCCCCCCCCCCCAATCTGCTCACCTCATTCCCATATCCCATAGACATGATCCATTCCTAAATGCCAGATAGGGTTTTAAGGATGCGAAAAACACCTGATCGATCAAGAGCTATTGGAACCTGGTACGGTAACCAGTAGTGTGTAATATTGTGGAAAGAAGAAGCGTCAAAGACTTCAGGGCAAAGCTGTTAAATCCTTATAAATGAGATTTATACTAAAATCAGAAAAGATTATTTCGTAATTTCCTGCTACTGCTGGAATGGTGGTCATTAATATCATAGCGGGATGATAGCCATTAATCCTCATATGGCACAGGCGAGGACAATGCAATATAGAATTACAACTGGCAACATCACATCTACAGGGCAGAGAAGCAATTAGGATAATGTTGTGGAAAGCTCCATAATAATCAGCTAAATTATCTCCCTTATCCCTACCTAGGGGTATATACATGCTCACATGTGAACAGATCTTCACAACCCCAGTGAATTATTATTTATGTATCAAGAGAGGTCTTTAGAATTTAAACCAAGTTCTATTCTGAAAATTAAGGGGGGCGGGGGGAAGAATTCAACAGATTATTTTCGATCTTGTAGAAACTATAAAACCAATCTATCCAACATGCATAATCATCAAGGCAACACATAAACAGGATGCCAGGTGTCGCTGGTTGCTTTTCTTTCATCATGAAGGCAACACATAAACAGGATGCCAGGTGCCGCTGATTGCTCTTATTTGAAGACCACAGTAAAAAGTACCGGTAATATCCCAAGTTTTGCTGAGAAATATGGCGGGTTTGCAGTCATTTTTGATCTGCTCATAACTGAATTGCCAGTGTGGAGTGAGTATAGGGTGAGCCATCCCCAGGATAATAGCTGCATCACATGAGATGAGGGGGCACTGCATGATGCTGTATTAGACATAACGGCATCATCCCCTGTCCCAACAACATGTAAACAATTTTCTTTAATCAGTGTAACACAAGGGCTGATACAACACAGACTGAGACATGAAGCCCCTGACAATACCTCGCCTTATTTATAGAGGCATGCTAAAAACAGGAGTATAAGCATCTTTGTCCATATGTGACATTACTCCAATTTTGACTTAAGGGTAAAAACATTCCCCATGTTGTCTGTTAACTGATGTTCGAAAATTAAAATACACAGATGTACATGTATATCCAAAGGTGTACACCCTTAATGTATCACACTGCAGACTCAATGTTCACTTGAAATTGCACAATGTGAAGCCCTGATCCCTTGAGATTGAAAAGAAAAGCTGTAAAAACTGTGTTAACAGAATCCTGTTTGATGTGAGAGTCCAATTCCCTTCCAACATAAAACAGGCCAAAATTACAGAATTCAAGAGAGAGAAAATCTATAGTAAATTTTAGAACCAATTACCCCCTGAGAGCAAGGTATAGAACACACAGGAGGCAATATCAGTCCTGTTCACTCTAACTTTCAGGATTAAAATGGTAATTTCTGTGATGAGAACTCACAAGAAATGATCAAAACGAGGTAATTAATGCTGGGCTTATTTGTACCTGACCCCACATGTTGATCTGTCTGCACTTCCTCCATACTGCTCCTACACTTCAAACTACATGTATATCTATTCATCTAGATCACACTGATGCTATGCTTTTACTGTATTTTTTATATTTCTACAGTAAATCGCTTTAAATCCCCCTAATTTGGGCCAACCTTCTACTCAACCGTCACCCTGCAAAATAATTCAGGGTGACGGTCTGAATGCAAATTATTGAAAATATTTAAACTTTCCAAATACAGGCAGATTTGGTACATGTAGGTTTTGACTTGGAAGATTTATTTCCTGCCACTGTTTTTATGTCTGTCTTACCAGATATCATGATTAAATGTTGTCTGACTTGTACACAGATAAGAAATGTCCCCTCTAATTGCTTGTACCGAAACCAATGAGCAACCCGAGATGAAGTCATTTCTCTCTGTTAAGCGCCAATGGTGAGACGTCTTCAGTTGCTACGTGATTTACGTTAAACGTAACTAATTTGGCCACTTGAGAACCACGAAATGTACCTCGGCACTCACGGCTGGCAGAGCTGTCCACTTTCCGTTAAGCGACCATTTATATATGACACTACGATTTCTGAACTGATCGCATATCCATAGCGTAACACCTGATTTAGAGTAGATAATGAGATTTGTTAAGGTCATGTTCCAGGGAAGAGCCAATCGAGGGATGTTAAATTTAGCCAGTAGACAATCGATTTGAAATTTGAATCTGTCTATCCATCCATCTTTAGACAAATTTGAGCAGGATGAAGTGATACATACGCATTGTAGATGTATATCAAAAAGAAAATTCTCATTTAAATGTAACTGCTTTCAATACAGCTCTGTCTATCAGGCCATCCTTAAAAATAAGTTTGTTGCGCGTAACCCGACCGACTGTCCAAAAATCCGCCGACTGGAAACTTTTTTCGCCGATTTTCCGACCGGTCATCTTTTTATTTTATTTTGCAATGTCAGAATTATCTCCCCTATGTAAACGTATGTAAAACGTTCGCCTAGCAAAAGCAAGCAGGATTTCACTCTCCAGTAGTCGCGATGTGAGCTTATGTCGCACGTTTTGAAGGCATATCCTCCATGGCCCAGTCCGTAGGGGAATGCAGTTTTCGTCGACCACGTGTATATGGCGGGAAGTTCCCCCTTCTGTTTTGTGTTTGGGTTTGGACGAGAGGACAATAAACACATCGAGAGGCAACAGCAACACAGGATGGGAAAAATATTTCAAAACGGTTGGTTATTAAAACCTGCCATAAAGAGCTCTGTCGCGAATCGACTTGGAACGTAGACATGTTTAGGACTGTCACCATGCACCACGTGGGTCCGTACACCGACAGATTCTGAGACTGACGATGTTACAACAACAACGATGTTTGGATTTCTACTTTTATCCGAGAAGACTTCAGTGTGCCTAAACGCAGAAAATCTATACTGCTTTGTTGTTTAACGGAAACTTTATAACCCTCTATGTCGATGAAGCCATGGATATAGTGTCGGTGGCTTCAGCGGTCTTGACAAATTAGATGGTGCCATCAGCTTAATTTTGACGTTCCGATGTCGGCATCAAATACGCTTGTCAGAATTCCACCTCGGACTAAATTCCACGAAAAGACACAGGTTAGAAACTTAGTGTTTGCCTCATTGTTGTCAGTAAATTAAATTACGATGTATTTCTAATCTGAATAAAGGAAGTACCTAAGTATTCAATAAAAGCACACCATAAATTTGCGACGAGGAAGGGCAGTAATGATGTTAATGATTAATTTGAGGTAATTTTCTCAACTCCAAATGGTATAATGAACAACCTTCTGTATAACACTGAGAGGATTTTTTTCTTTCCTGTCACAATTTTGGCAAAAGTTTGTCTGGTAGTGGTATTTTTTTTTTTTTTTTTGACCAGCTATAGTCACAAGTCATTGTCAAGAATGTGTTCAAGGATGTCGATGTCTTCTAAGAAATAAAACAGGTACACAAGCCTGAATTTAAGAATATCTTGCTTTATACCTTGAAGATAACTAGTTTTCTATACTGAAATAATTTTGCTGCCAGACAAAAAGAATATTTCAAATGACCTGCTTAGTATCTGAACTAAATCACACTAACCTCTTCCAGCCTCCCCAAAAGGAAAACCTGATCTAAAAAAAAAAAAAAAAAATTACCTACCAACCGACCCAACTTCCTGAGGTAGGGTCGGGTTACAGCCAACAAACATATTTTTAAGGATGGCCTCAGCATGGGAAAAAAATGCAACAGACATTAATTTAGGTGCTCTGATATAAATTCTCTGCTGGATCCACCAGTAAAGAAAAAATAATGATTGACAATATATGATGTCATCAAACTAGACATAACTGAACTCGAGTGGCAGCATGAATGAACCATTACACAAGCTCTGTGATTAGCTGGAAGTTCAACCAGTAACTTCATCATCCAATGAAAATGCTAGATTTCCTTTTGAAAATTTGAATCAAGATTGTAATGTCAACGGTTCTCCTTATTTTGCGGACGAAAGGTCTCGGATGGACTCACTGACGGACTACCGGACAATTTGCGGATGATAGCCTACTTCGTAGGAAAAAAATAAACTTGGTGTGGCCTTAGCAGTGTATGACTGGCATGTGAGTACAAATGAACCAATTGGGCTTTCAGATTTACAAGGGAAATTTTTGAGCTGGAAGGAATGATCTGCTAGCAAAACAGAAATAACATTTTCCTTGTAAATACAATTTCCAAGATATGAATTTGTTCTTGCCTACATGTAGTAATAACACTGTAAAGGTTTCTGCCACTGCCAGAAGTAAAATCATAATATAAACGATCTTTGTTACTTCTGATTGCTGAAGAACTCTATTACAGGCCTCAATAATAAGGTGGTAACCTGTTTTCAGGTTGCCTGGAGGTTGCCATATAAAAATAGTGGTAACCTATTTTCAGGTCCCAATAATTTTGACTAATAATATGTTAGGTTAATAATTATGCAATACATGTAGGTTCCCACAGGTTACCAGTGTAGAATTCATGGTAACCTGTTGAGGTTACCATCAGCACTCCTTAAATTGAGGCCTGTATTACCATAAGAGTTGACCATGAAAAAATAGCTGATTGCTGAAGAATTCTAGTACCGTACGAGTTGACCTCAACCCCTGCCCCCACGGCACCCCCTTCACCTCCAACTACCTCATACCACCCCTTCCCTGCCCCATCTTTGTTTTTTTTTCTCAAAGAATCTGGTGGGTTTTTTCAATAATCCTACATACAAAGCCTCAATGGATGAATCCACAAAAATTTTTGGAGATATTTCTTGCATCAACATACAAAGTAATATCTTGGACACGTTGTACATGTAACAAAAGAATTCAACTCCCCCCCCGCCCAATCTGCTCACCTCATTCCCATATCCCATAGACATGATCCATTCCTAAATTCCAGATAGGGTTTAAGGATGCAAAAAACACCTGATCGATCAAGAGCTATTGGAACCTGGTACGGTAACCAGTAGTGTGTAATATTGTGGAAAGAAGAAGCGTCAAAGACTTCAGGGCAAAGCTGTTAAATCCTTATAAATGAGATTTATACTAAAATCAGAAAAGATTATTTCGTAATTTCCTGCTACCGCTGGAATTGTGGTCATTAATATCATAGCGGGATGATAGCCATTAATCCTCATATGGCACAGGCGATGACAATGCAATATAGAATTACAACTGGCAACATCACATCTACAGGGCAGAGAAGCAATTAGGATAATGTTGTGGAAAGCTCCATAATAATCAGCTAAATTATCTCCCTTATCCCTACCTAGGGGTATATACATGCTCACATGTGAACAGATCTTCACAACCCCAGTGAATTATTATTTATGTATCAAGAGAGGTCTTTAGAATTTAAACCAAGTTCTATTCTGAAAATTAAGGGGGGCGGGGGGAAGAATTCAACAGATTATTTTCGATCTTGTAGAAACTATAAAACCAATCTATCCAACATGCATAATCATCAAGGCAACACATAAACAGGATGCCAGGTGTCGCTGGTTGCTTTTCTTTCATCATGAAGGCAACACATAAACAGGATGCCAGGTGCCGCTGATTGCTCTTATTTGAAGACCACAGTAAAAAGTACCGGTAATATCCCAAGTTTTGCTGAGAAATATGGCGGGTTTGCAGTCATTTTTGATCTGCTCATAACTGAATTGCCAGTGTGGAGTGAGTATAGGGTGAGCCATCCCCAGGATAATACATGTAGATGCATCACATGAGATGAGGGGGCACTGCATGATGCTGTATTAGACATAACGGCATCATCCCCTGTCCCAACAACATGTAAACAATTTTCTTTAATCAGTGTAACACAAGGGCTGATACAAGACAGACTGAGATGTGAAGCCCCTGACAATACCTCGCCTTATTTATAGAGGCATGCTAAAAACAGGAGTATAAGCATCTTTGTCCATATGTGACATTACTCCAATTTTGATTTAAGGGTAAAAACTTTCCCCATGTCTGTTAACTGATGTTCGAATTAAAATACACAGATGTATATCCAAAGGTGTACACCCTTAATGTATCACACTGCAGACTCAATGTTCACTTGAAATTGCACAATGTGAAGCCCTGATCCCTTGAGATTGAAAAGAAAAGCTGTAAAAACTGCGTTAACAGAATCCTGTTTGATGTAAGAGTCCAATTCCCTTCCAACATAAAACAGGCCAAAATTACAGAATTCAGGAGAGAGAAAATCTATAGTAAAGTTTAGAACCAATTACCCCCTGAGAGCAAGGTATAGAACACACAGGAGGCAATATCAGTCCTGTTCACTATAACTTTCAGGATTAAAATGGTAATTTCTGTGATGAGAACTCACAAGAAATGATCAAAACGAAGTAATGCTGGGCTTTGTACCTGACCCCACATGTTGATCTGTCTGCACTTCCTCCATACTACTCCTATAGGCCTACTCCAAACTATATCTATTCATCTATCACACTGATGCTATGCTTCTACTGTACTTTTTATATTTCTACACTAAATCGCTTTAAATCTCCCTAATTTGGGCAAACCTTCTACTCAACCGTCACCCTGCAAAAAAATTCAGGGTGAAGGTCTGAATGCAAATTATTGAAAATATTTAAACTTCCCAAATACAGGCAGATTTGGTACATGTAGGTTTTGACTTGGAAAATTGCACTGACTGACTAGATTTATTTCCTGCCGCTGTTTTTATGTCTGTCTTACCAGATATCATGATTAAATGTTGTCTGACTTGTACACAGATAAGAAATGTCCCCTCTAAAGCCCGGCGCACACGAGAGATATCAGCTGAGCTAACGGCCTCAATTGCCTGTCAGCTCAGCGGCTAGCTCTCTTGTTGTTTCAGCGCACACGGTGAGCAAAAGTTTCAAGAAATTGATTTCAGTTCCCGCATAACGTCTTCTTCAAGTCCATTTTGAAGAGTCGAGCGTATGAATCGAGTGAAAATAACATGCGATTCATTGGCCGGTCCGGTAAAACTGCTGAGCTGTTGGCTTGCGTTCGCCGCACACGCTGAGGATTTGGCCTCGCGAGGCGAAATTATCAAACAAGTTTGATATTTTTCCCCCGGCCTCGCGAGGCCAAAAACTCACCAAAAACTGCCCGCACACGAGAGCTAGCGCCTGAGCTGACCGGCAATTGAGGCGGTCAGCTCAGCTGATAGCTCTCGTGTGCGCCAGGCTTAATTGCTTGTACCAAAACCAATGAGCAACCCGAGATGAAGTCATTTCTCTCTGTTAAGCGCCAATGGTGGGACGTCTTCAGTTGCTACGTGATTTACGTTAAACATATCTAATTTGGCCACTTGAGAACCACGAAATGTACCTCGGCACTCACGGCTGGCAGAGCTGTCCACTTTCCGTTAAGCGGCCGTTTATATATATGACACTAAGATTTCTGAACTGATCGCATATCCAGAGCGTAACACCTGATTTAGAGTAGATAATGAGATTTGTTAAGGTCATGTTCCAGGGAAGAGCCAATCGAGGGATGTTAAATTTAGCCAGTAGACAATCGATTTGAAATTTGAATCTATCCATCCATCCATTTTTAGACAAATTTGAGCAGGATGAAGTGATTATACGCATTGTAGATGTATATCAAAAAGAAAATTCTCATTTAAATGTAACTGCTTTCAATACAGCTCTATCTATCAGCATGGGGAAAAAATGCAACAGACATTAATTTTGGTGTTCCGATATAAATTCTCTGCTGGATCCACCAGTAAAGAAAAAAATGGTGAGTGACAATATATGATGTCATCAAACTAGACATAATTGAACTCGAGTGGCAGCATGAATGAACCATTACACAAACTCTGTGATTAGCTGGAAGTTCAACCAGTAACTTCATAATCCAATGAAAATGCTAGATTTCCTTTTGAAAATTTGAATTGGCCAGAATTGATTGGAGATTCCCAGTGTTATCCTAACTTATTATCTCCATGAATCACCTGTTACAGTACTTGCACTGCAAATGTGAAATATATATGAAGCTGCACATCTCAAAACCCTTGGCTCTGGGTAATTGACTAACTCATGACAAGTCATGTCTTGTCAATCGTGTTTGGTGCTCCAGATCCACAGAGTTGAGAAATAACCCATCAAGTCAGTGACCAATCATGAGGACGCCTACCACCCATCAGAACCTGCTTAAATGGAGATAAGTGCAACTCATCAAAACCCATTTCTAAGGAGGACAGGGTTAATGATAGCTGCATTCAGTTTTCTTGTGAATTTCATTTTAACATCACTGCTCTCACAGAAGAAATATGATGTCACTGGTCCATAACAGCATCAGTCATGTTACACATTTAAGTTCTCCAAGATCTTTTGCACTAACAGGCAAAGACAGAATACAGTCAGTGACTGCATGGTTAGACAAACACAAGAGCATCATTACAAACTGTTTAACTTTCCTCCAAGGTATCTATAGGCCTTGACACTCTGGAGTTTATTGAAATTAGGACACGGATTGTGGTCTCCAGACTGTGCAATAACATGTTAAACAGAAGAGAGGACAGGGTCTTCATTGGGAGCCCATGGCTCAACAATTACCCCAATACATCCAGACTGTTTTGAAAAACAATGTTTACCTTGGAAGGGAAATCGTCATTTCAGGATCCAGTTTTGACATGTGGACAATAGGTCTACTGTCGCGGCAATCTGGCGAATAAACACAGGGCAATCTGGCGAATAAAAATGATGAATACTGTTTCAACAGAATGATACATCTGCTCCAGCAGACATGATTGATGGTGAAGGTTGAATCTAAAGGCTATGTCCAGATGACCATCTAGCTAAAGTTTCATACACTTACAGCAGGAAAAATTCAGGAGTTTTCCAGGACTTTCCAGGTCAATAATTTTAATCTTCCAGGAATCTTTAGTACAATAACTCGCAACAAAGATGAGCAAGCTAACGAAATTCAGGAACCAATTTTGTCACAGTAAAGTATGGCATCAGATCGCTGGTTTTCCCAGAAGACAGAAGTCAGAGTTCGAATTTGGCACCTGTCCGTCAGTCCGAGACTGGTAAATAAACGGACTGGTGTGAGTGACTGAACAACAAGTCCGTCGGACTGGTAAAAAAAAAGCTCTCAGTTCATTGTGTAAACTATTTCTCTGGATATATCCGCACAATTTGTAAAGAATGAAGAACGAAATGTCTTTTTTCGGTTACCCGACCAAGTCTAAATAAATCGTGGGAGTCTAAAACAATTTCCAGCAAATTCCGACGAAATCATGCACGGCCGCGTTTTACGACAACAACCGTAAAGCGGTGCGAATACAGTCAGCATACCGTAAAGTGTGACTGTAATGCAGCATGGCAATGCAGGTTGGCGATCTTTTCAGAAAATAAAGTTCCCAATTCCAGGTCGGGAATCGAGAAATCAGCACTATAAATACGCTTCAGTCGACCTGATCATGTTTACCAGGACAATTTTAAACATAGTCTCCATCAACTTCGAAAGAAATCTACAGATTTTTTGGCTTGAAATGGCGTTTGTTGAAGCAGTGTTTTTCGCGACGACACGTGCAGTCAAAGTCGCCGTCAAAGTCTAGCCGACGGGGTTTGTCGTCTGTGATTATCTTCACACGCGCTCAAGAAATTCAAGAAATGCACAGTTATTAATTTCTTATTTAGTAGAGCACAGAGCACAAAATATTCATGATGACAAATGTTCCCACATCATCTTTTATTTAATATTAACGGACTAGTAAAAATATTTGCGGACTGGTTACATTTTTGGCTCACCAGTCCGGCGGACTGGCTCAAATTTTTCTTAAATTCGAACACTGGAAGTGTAGTTCTTCCAGGAGTAAAAATTTGTCAAATTTTGTCACAAAATAGCAGTGAACTCAAAGATCGATGAAACAGTCTCATTGGATGGAATAATATACAGACTAAATGGATGTGCTTGTTTTAAAGCCAATCAAATACCCTGTTATATCAAGTCTTAGTTTACAAAAACATTGTCCACTAATGCACATGTAGTGTGAACAGAAACAAGGTAATTAAAAGGTCTGACCGATTATACCGTCAAAATGTAGGCTTTCACTTTATTCATCTAAACATAAAATTGTTCATGGGGTTCGATTGCATCAATGTGGTCATAAGCAGGGTTGATCACTGCGCACTAGTAATTACATATATGATAATAAGGTGCTTTCCATTGATCAACTTGCATCCCTTGACGATACAGTAAAAACTGTGAATGGTGGGGCAAATAATCAACTGTCTTACCACTAACAAAAATTTAAAATAGAATGCACCCCAGGTCAATCAGGGTCACGGTACCCTTTTTTTTTTTTTAAGTGTACAAAACCTGTATGTAGTAATAGTATATTCCATGTTTTGCTGCCTGATATTTCTTTTGAATTCAACAGAGAACTGTAACTAGACACACATGTGGCTAGCTTGATAGAAAGCTGTGATTATGACCATTCCAAATACGTAGGACATGTAACAACTGGAATTTAATTTACGGCACACAATAGGACAGCTTGAATCCAATCACAAAACCAATTTATACAATATTTATAGTAAGGTAAATATATCTACAAAAAATCACAAGGTTCTTCAAGAAACTAAATTTGGAAATTTGGCTGAATTCAATTTTTCCACCTTCCTCTGCTAATTTCATAACTAAATTCTGTGATAATAATGTAACAGGATATCATTAATACCAAGATATGGGTGAACAGGAGATACCGTGCTGAAAACCCCCAACATTCCTCCACTTAACAGCCTTAATGAAATTATGAACTCCGTCAATAATGAGGGAAATACGTTCCTTGCGTGGGGTTTTCCTCAAAACAAACAGAAACGTATTACTCTGCAGTAAATTGAATTTTCCAGTCCGTCTAAAGTTTCTCCAGTAATTCTTCACATATTTGATTTGTCCAGTCATTGCGGGGAGGTCCATTCTTCGGTCAAATAAGTCGGCCAGCACACTGCCATTATTATTTGAACAAGTCATATCCGACTCACAAGGATAAATAAAAATGACATTGCTGAAGCATTTTGAGTCATTCTACTAATCTTACACTCCAATCAGAACTCTCTGAGATAACGGAGATGGAAATATCTGCGATGAGAAAACTTTGAATTCCATGCAATGACAGTGAAAAAAAATCTGCTTAGCCTAACATCACAATGCATGTACCTTTGCTGATTCAGAAATACATGGACAGTATGTACATGTAAAAGCTCAACATAAAAAAAAAAAAATAAAAGAATATTTTTCCATCAATTTCCATATTTTTCATGGACTATTTATTTCAAATCTGCTGGATTTTGTATCAATATTTTAGAGGTATTATACCATGCTGCTCTTTGAAGTAGACCTTAAATATTTGCTTGCTCTATAATACAAACATATCCCAAGCCCTGGAGAGTGAAGGAATTGAATCGATTAAAGCATTAGATGCCTAAGTATGATACACTTAACTGAACGGTACACTAGGTTGAACTAGGCTTTCCTAGATTCTCCAGTCTCAGTTCCTGGATTATTAAAATCTGAATGTTTGCAGAATAAAATTCACATCAAATGAACGTAGGAGAAAGTTAAAACATCACTTCAGAACATGAGAATGCTGAAAATTTCGAATCAACAATGCATCCAAGGTGGGCACTTCAGCTTGGCAATCAACTGTCACTCACCTACTTTTCCAATGTCAAATTTACGTCTCCAGTACATGTTTCTACGCATGCACCAAAATACAGATATTTGAATGAAAGTGAAGATGAATATATTATTTTCAAAGAAAACAATCTTGAAAAGATTTTAGGATTGGTGTGTTCTCCAAATTTCAAGGCAATTAGAGCGCAACAAAGGAATGCTGGTTAGCTGACTTAGCAACATAAGAATATTTTTTGTTTTATGAGCATGGTTGACCATGTTGGCATCCTACTGTCTTGAAGGAAAGCCTGCGGATCCCCCATTTTTATTAGACTTTCCAGTTTAGACATTTACAACTGCAGACACTTTGCTGACAATGCAAGATGGCTGAAGACGGCCATCTTGGATCACACAGGTAACTGAACAGAATTCCTAACCATCCTCTCACCAATGGCAAGCCTCTCTCCCTTCTTAGAAGTCGATGAGTTCGATTGTTCGAGTTGTTTTCCTGACAAGATTCAACTGCTGAAAGTTCAAGATTGGCTGGCTGGCTGAGCATAATGACATTTACTTTGAATACTGTGAAAATATAGTATATATGTATGAAATTATGTCGGTTATCACCAGTTCAAAATATTGACCTGGGTTAAAAGATAGTGCAAAGAGAAATTATATGAACGAGTAGCTGAAGACATGGGCCAGTGCACAGATAGGCTTTTCTTTGTTCTTGCATTGTCCAGGTTTGTCTGAGGATTAATATGGATTGCCGAGGTAAATGTGGTAGAAACAGTTCCACTTAGCAATTTGAAATGTTGAGACACCAGAAGATTTTGCCCTGGCAGATTTTGCTACAATTGTGAGGGTTGGTAAAGGCTAATGGTGTCCACGGAAATTGTGAGGAAATACAGTACATCAATGTCCAACAATGACACAAACCCAACCAGTATGAACTGCAATTAAACATGTGAAATATGGTACAAAAGTACAGAGAAACCAACTGGTGATGAATACCAACACCTGGATAAATCTACCAACCTCTGAATACTGGCATTATCTTGGGTCCCAATACTTAAATTTGGGGTATTTTAACCTTGATAAACCAGAACCCTGTCAAAAGTGACATGTACATGTCTGGTCCCCAGCATGGTCAGTTCACACAGATCAATCTTCCGACCAATAGATCAGACATGCATGGCAAGTGGGGAAACTGATCGTATTTTCCCAATTTATTGGAAAGATTCATTCTTGCTGCCCCATTTTGGTGTGGGTTGCCCATGAAGCAAGCAAGCTAAATTCAGTTTGGGGCACTATGGCTATGACCTGTGAAGTAATAGGCTACTTTAGAATTAGATGGATGACACACAGATTAAGATACGACTCAATTGTGGTGCTGTACATGATCACGACAGGTTGACTTGAGGCTGTTTCCGAATCATGCCTCTGTTGAATAATACTTTATTGCTTCTTATGAACCACCCACAGTACTAATGCTGAAGAAATAATTGTACATTATTTCTAATTATAGGGCTGAAATTAATACATCTTGAAAGGGCCGAGTAGAGTGAATTCCTACAGGCATCTAACCTATAACTAGATAAATAAGTTTTCCAAAATGTTGTCACTATATCTCAAACAGTTCTGTCTAAAATGTGATAATGGACTGACATACTCACGTACATGATGACAACAATACTCCCAGGCCAAAATTGGCCGAGGAGAAAAAAAACCAGACACCTCTTCTTCATTTGTTTTTCGCGCAAGGTCACTCCAGAGCCCCATGGGGAATAAAATACAAGGCATTCACAAAATGCAAACCTTCGCTGCATTATAACCAGTTTCCAAATCATTATCAAGTCAGCTGTAGACATTACTCCCAAATCAATAGACTTAAATATTTGGATGCACAAGGGTTATGTACATCTGTTGAATTCCTTTGAGATTATATATACAGTATGCCCAAGAATTAAACTGGTCACTGCTCGCGAAACGTTGGGTTCATCTTTCGCGAAACATTCGCGAAACGTTCGCGAAAGCATGTGCGAAAGGTTGATAATAACTTACGACGATTTCATATTTATTTCAAAGCTTTCGCGAACGGTAAATACCTTTCGCGAAGGATAGGTCACGATCGTAACTGACGTAAAGCGATCCGTATTTGACAAGACAAGATGACAACAAATGCGGGAGTCTTGGATCTTCTTATGCGGGGTATGTTTTAGGACCACTATTTTCGATTTCTCCCAGCAAGAATTTCCTGCAACAAAATTGAGTTTCAGGAACGAAATAGGCAGAAAATACAGTCTACGAAGCAAAAGAAAATCTCCACTCACGTTGTCTTCGTTGTAGATGGAGAAAACCATCCATGAATTGATGTGATATCTGACGGTCGTAATTCATGGATGGAGCGCCAAGTCATAGTAAAACACCGAGTAGAAATCCAGCCCCCGACGCCTGACGATGGGGATGGTATTTACGCTAAAAAATACGGCGAAAGCATCCAAGTTTAGCAACTTACTATCTCCTCAGATCATTATCCTATCCATAAACACCGTTTATTTGGGTATTCGGCTCTGTTTTGTTGAGATGGCAGCATAAATCCACACCTACTGTACCGTTTTCTTCCATCCGCCTCTGTTCACTCGAAAGTTAGGCCAAGAAGCATGCGCACACGATACACTTCACGTCATAGTCACGTGACTCTCATTTGGCGACCCGTCGTCATCCGCGCACTTCCTCCACACGTGGTAGGGTGTTTCTAGCTGACAGGCGCGCTCGAATCATGGCAGAAGCGGCTAACTGATTACACACGTGAGAATAATCCTGCATTTTAAAACAATTCTTGATAGTTATTCCAGGTATTGTGTAATAAATATCCCTTGGATTGCGCCCGAGAGGTGATAATGAGCTGTATTAACTGCAACCAGGAATTCATTCGTAAGTTTGACCATGGATATAGCAGGCATCCGGTAACCTCAACATTAAGGGGGTCCGATTTAACCGTGAATGAAGCACTGACAGCAGAATTTCTTAATATCAAAGCCTTCACCCCGGAGAAAGAGAAACAATTTATATGTTCCATGTGTTTCAACTTGCTCGCCTGTCAGCTAGAAACACCCTACCACGTGTGGAGGAAGTGCGCGGATGACGACGGGTCGCCAAATGAGAGTCACGTGACTATGACGTGAAGTGTATCGTGTGCGCATGCTTCTTGGCCTAACTTTCGAGTGAACAGAGGCGGATGGAAGAAAACGGTACAGTAGGTGTGGATTTATGCTGCTATCTCAACAAAACAGAGCCGAATACCCAAATAAACGGTGTTTATGGATAGGATAATGATCTGAGGAGATAGTAAGTTGCTAAACTTGGATGCTTTCGCCGTATTTTTAGCGTAAATACCATCCCCATCGTCAGGCATCGGGGGCTGGATTTCTACTCGGTGTTTTACTATGACTTGGCGCTCCATCCATGAATTACGACCGTCAGATATCACATCAATTCATGGATGGTTTTCTCCATCTATCTTCGTTGTTGTTGTTGAAAAGGCCATGTGCGTATCGAATACGGCACAGCTAAAAGTTTTGTGCCTTACTTCCCTAGTTTTAGTGAACGCTTCCAATTCGATTCGTCGGGAACCATGCAATGCATTTCTTTATGCTAGAAAGTATGGGTTTGCGATTAATACGAACGGGTCACGGGGTGGAAGTTTCCAAACGACCACGAGGGATGACAGCTACAACGCCAGACAGAACTGCGCAGCAGAGAGACGTGTGCCAGCAGTCAGCCGTCATCAGTTTTCGTCTACATCCCGTACTGTTTCGTTTCAACACGAAATAAAAGGTGAAATGTCCACCTGTACCAAGGATTGACAATACATCAAAACCAAACGTACAAATTGTCTGAATAAAAAAGTTTCACGTGTGCAAGACGAGAGCTGCAATCAATCATGATCGGGTTGTCTAGAGCATTGACTGGTCTACGGTTGAGCTTGGTATTTATTATGGCCGTCTTGAATTTACAGCCGTTTTTTCCTTGCATGTACAACGTTTTCGGAAATTGCAAATTTCATTCTCGTAGGATACATTTTCTGCAATAAAATGCAATGCAAGGAAAATTTAACACTTTCATTTCAAATTGTGTCGGGGGAATTTCAAATTCAAGTCTTAGAAAAAAAAGGAAAAAAATGCCTAAACCACTCTTTATTAATCACACCAATTTTCCTCTAGAATTATATCATATCTCGTTGATTTGAATCATTATCTTGGAACAAAATGCCGCTCTCTGCCACTGCAATATAAATGCATCCCGTTAAAGATGAAAACTTAAAAATAATGAGTGTTTATTCTTCATGTGATGAAAACTTTAAAAAAAAATGAGTTTTTTAATTCATAAGATGAAAACTTTCAAAAAATGACTTTTTGCAGACATTCGGGCGTGCTGAAAAAACTGAGTTAGTTCTGTTGAATTTGGAAACTGAGTAGATGAATTTTTTTGTCAAGAATAACCCCTGTTTCGCCAATGAAGCAATAACATTTTTTAATGTCTGCTCAGAGTTGTTTCCCCTCTTCATAGCAACTGGACACGCCTCTTATGAACGGCTGGCTGACGCCATGTTTTAGATCGGACTTCATGCACTGCGAAGTTCATTTGGATGTGAAAGATTTCAGTTACAAAAACAAGCCATACAGCACAATGAACTCAAATAAGGGGCAGATTATGCGACTTTTTGACTAGATGAATACGGTGATACAGCTCCCGATTTTACGATCTCGATTTTGGGTGAATCACGGTTTGCTCATGGACTGACGAAGAAAACCGGTAGGCCTACGTCGTCGTGATTTTATAGTTGCAATTCATTCGCAAAATAAGGTATATGGACCTAATTAATGCCATTAAAAACAAAACACACAAGCAAATGAAAAATAAATAGTTGACAGACAAGAATATAAACATTTTACGACATGTATTTCCTCAAACATCGTTCGCATATTCCTTTCGCGAAAGGTTCAATTCTGACATTTTCTCGCGAAAGGTATGGCGAGAGGTACTGGCGAATCGTTCGCGAGCGACATTTTTCGGCTATCCTTCGCGAATTTGACCAGTTTAATTCTTGGGTGTACTGTACATGGCCAAGTGTCCGAAATATTGTGTGGACATTGGGTTATATATTTTCTGTTAAGGTATGCATACTGCTGCCTCTACCATTCACAAATAAATCACCAGGTTTCTCCAGATTCACAAGGGGCACAACTCTGTAAAATATGGGCTAAGGGGAGCCACTTTTGATAGGTGTCTGACTTAGCACTAGATAAATAAGTGTTCAGAATTTGGTGGTTGTGTCTCAAGCAGTTTTGCCTAAAATGCTGTAACGGATGGACGGACTGACTGACGGACGGGCATGACGATGACAATACCCCCGAGGCCAAAATGGACGAGGGGTAGCAAAACACTAGGTTTTCTCCAGATTCCCATGCAAGGTCAAATCTCCAGCATAAAAAATGGCAAAACAAAAACCTAATTCCCCACTGATTCGATCTATACTATTTCGGATCATTCATATATTCTTTGACAGACCACTTGTAAAGTGAAAACTTTTTCTACTCGATTCAGAATTGCATGTTCATGTGCAGTCGAAATGTCTTTACAGGCACAATCAAATAAGCTGCTTTGCTGGTAGAAGATTTACCTTTGGGATTTTTCATTTCAGATCAATTTGCTTCAAAGGAGCGGACAAGCAGTCGATACTTTCTCTGATGAACTCTTGAAGAATCCATGAAGTATCGGCATCTCGCTAGCCAAAAACATGAGGGCTCTTCCATCGAGCCCAAGATTACAAGTAAAGAGCTTTTTAAGACGCCATCAAACAGTACCTTATCATCGTCCAAAATTGGCAAAAACATTTCCCCCTGCTCCACAAACAGATTTAATGAACTCCAATATGAGGTTCCCTTGTAACAATAACTTCCATGTGGGAAAACTTCAAAATTCAGAATTCAATTCAGACGGAGGTAATTATTTTCTCGAAGTTGTTCACATACCTTACTTCTTTCTTTGTTTAATCAATTACATAAAACTGGAAAATCAGTATATGGAGTTACAATACATTCATGCACGCAAAAACAATTCTAAATTGCAGCAATAGCTTGAAGTGATCGTAAACCCTCAAGTAAAGTTTCTATCAAATGAAACCATTGGAAACAGTGTCCGAAAATATTTATTGTATTTTTTTACGATTTCATTATACAGAGTAAACTGCAAATAAAGCATGGTATTCTATGGTGGTCTGTTCCAATCATAGCCTAGGTCCAGTGACATAACACTGCCTTAATACATATATTTCAAACTGTGTATGCACTTTCCACTGCTTGATTCAAGCATAAGGTGTGTATATACTTTGAGTTTCAACACAGATTCACTGTTCCAATGTGCATGTTTCGCCAAATAGGGAAATTAAATGCAAGATTCAAATTGACTTGACACTTATGAGTTACCATCTCCCAGATTTTGATGAAACATGCTATTAGAACAGTGAGTCTGTGTTGAAACTAAATGTATACACACCTTAAGCTTCAATCAAGCATTGGAAAGTGCATACACAGTTTGAAATATGTATTAAAGCAGTGTGACGTCACTGGACATAGATATGATTGCAACAGACCAGCATAGAATACCATGCTTTATTTGCAGTTTACTCTGTGTAATAAAATCGTAAAAAAAAATACAGTAAATATTTTCGGACACAGTTTCCAAGGGTCTTTGATTTGACGGAAACTTTACTTGAGGGTTTACAATCACTTCAAGGTAATCCCTCTAATAATTCAATCACAGGAAGTGAAATTTCCCACCATAAAATCTGGGGGCAATCATATTTAATGGAACAAGAAATTGACAAAATGGTTCAAAATCATGACATAATCCGATATTTCTTTGTTATTTCAATGATTTTAGAAGGTGACAAAATTTATTACAACAACTGATGGAATTATGCCCCCAAAATTGATAGGGGGATAGATTAAAAGAGGGATTAACATACACAGCAATACAGAGGATAATCAGATTTGTGCTGTCAACAGCATCAGCAAAACAGTTTGCTTAACCATGTTGATTTTGTAACGCAAATTGATCTGGCAATTCCGAGAAGAGTGAAGTGATACATGTACGTGCAAAACTACACCCCTCTGTTCTGCTAAATCTGATTGGTCTTTATCCAGGGGTCTGTTCCGCTAAATCTGATTGGTCTTTATCCAGGGATCAGAGTTTGCCAGGTAGCACGGTTCATCCCGATTGGACAGAATGAATCATAGTTAAGAGGGGGTTTGAGTGAGTGAATATGATTTAACGTCGCTTTAAACTATATTTCAGTCATATCACGACGTTGGGTCCTATTCCTTTTCACACCCGGGAATCCCACGGGTGCCTCAGTTGCCTCTTACGACAAGCTGTCGGAGGAGCTGAGGCCTATTCTTACCATGACCTGCAAGAGGGGGTGTGAAAGCCAAACAGTTTTAATTCGCATCATAAACAGGATTCCAGACACATTATGATCTATAAATTGCAGAGTCATGTAGGCATGAAACACTGGTAATTCAATCAGAGGAGTGCATTTTTTCATCCAATAAATTACTGAGGTGATACTCATAGATGATAACATCAATAAATTTATCCAAAGACAGGATCATGTTTGCACAAGACAATGTCATTCTGTTGCTCTATTAGATTTATTAGAAACAAATCATATTAAGGCTGGGTCAGATATACATGTAGATGTATTACTATACTGTGCTTGCGAGTTATTTACATTAAGGGTATGGTAATCCTTCTAATAATTCAATACCCCTATCAAAATTCAATCACCCCCAATTTTGGGAACAAAATTCAATCGGCCGTTCTAATACATTTGATCACTCTCTAAAATCATTGAAATAACGAAGAAACATTCAATCATCTACATGATTTATTAACGGATTATCTGCATGATTTAATTCCGACCTTTTTTGTCAACTTCTTGTTCTAATAAATTTGATCATCCCCAGATTTTATGGCAGGAAATTATATAGGCTTCCTGTAAATGAATGAGTGAGTGAGTGAGTGAATAGAATTTAACGTCGCTTTCAACAATATTTCAGCTATATTGCGATGAACCAACTACATGTAAGCACCACCCAGCCAAGTTGTGTTCCTGCTACATGTACTTCAAAGAAGAAATCTGCAGCATGGAACCAGACACCCTCCATCCACCCCATAAAACACTGAGGACAGCACACAAGACACAGACAGGACGCTTACATGGTGCAATAAAGACAAGTGATATTACAGTGCTAGACATCACATTATCAAGTTCCTGTTGCTTAATTCTCAGAAAAATGCATTGAAGCGAGTTATTAGAGGGGTTACAGTACGGTACAAGGATTAGTATTTCACAGTTCTAACTATCAAGCATGTGCCGGTACAAGGATTAGTATTTCACAGTTCTAACTATCAAGCATGTGCCGGTACAAGGATTAGTATTTCACAGTTCTAACTATCAAGCATGTGCCGGTACAAGGATTAGTATTTCACAGTTCTAACTATCAAGCATGTGCCGGTACAAGGATTAGTATTTCACAGTTCTAACTATCAAGCATGTGCCGGTACAAGGATTAGTATTTCACAGTTCTAACTATCAAGCATGTGCCGGTACAAGGATTAGTATTTCACAGTTCTAACTATCAAGCATGTGCCGGTACAAGGATTAGTATTTCACAGTTCTAACTATCAAGCATGTGCCGGTACAAGGATTAGTATTTCACAGTTCTAACTATCAAGCATGTGCCGGTACAAGGATTAGTATTTCACAGTTCTAACTATCAAGCATGTGCCGGTACAAGGATTAGTATTTCACAGTTCTAACTATCAAGCATGTGCCGGTACAAGGATTAGTATTTCACAGTTCTAACTATCAAGCATGTGCCGGTACAAGGATTAGTATTTCACAGTTCTAACTATCAAGCATGTGCCGGTACAAAGATTAGTATTTCACAGTTCTAACTATCAAGCATGTGCCCGGTACAAGGATTAGTATTTCACAGTTCTAACTATCAAGCATGTGCCGGTACAAGGATTAGTATTTCACAGTTCTAACTATCAAGCATGTGCCGGTACAAGGATTAGTATTTCACAGTTCTAACTGTATCAAGCATGTGCCGGTACAAGGATTAGTATTTCACAGTTCTAACTATCAAGCATGTGCCGGTACAAGGATTAGTATTTCACAGTTCTAACTATCAAGCATGTGCCGGTACAAGGATTAGTATTTCACAGTTCTAACTATCAAGCATGTGCCGGTACAAGGATTAGTATTTCACAGTTCTAACTATCAAGCATGTGCCGGTACAAGGATTAGTATTTCACAGTTCTAACTATCAAGCATGTGCCGGTACAAGGATTAGTATTTCACAGTTCTAACTATCAAGCATGTGCCGGTACAAGGATTAGTATTTCACAGTTCTAACTATCAAGCATGTGCCGGTACAAGGATTAGTATTTCAGTTCTAACTATCAAGCATGTGCGGTACGGGGATTAGTATTTCACAGTTCTAACTATCAAGCATGTGCGGTACAAGTTAGTATTTCACAGTTCTAACTATCAAGCATGTGCTGTTACAAGTTAATATTTCACAGTTCTAACTATCAAGCATGTGCCGGTACAAGGATTAGTATTTCACAGTTCTAACTATCAAGCATGTGCCGGTACAAGGATTAGTATTTCACAGTTCTAACTATCAAGCATGTGCCGGTACAAGGATTAGTATTTCACAGTTCTAACTATCAAGCATGTGCCGGTACAAGGATTAGTATTTCACAGTTCTAACTATCAAGCATGTGCCGGTACAAGGATTAGTATTTCACAGTTCTAACTATCAAGCATGTGCCGGTACAAAGATTAGTATTTCACAGTTCTAACTATCAAGCATGTGCCGTGCCAGAAAGGAAATGGAGAGATATACATGTATGCAAGGTCATGCAAAATCTGATATTTCTAATACGGACAAAAAAAATGGACATCTATCAAACGCAATACAATTACGAGACAAGTTCTCCATGGTATACATGTATATCTATTAGTCGGCAAATTTCGGATATATTTGACAAAGCAAAAATGCATTTCTCAATATCTGGATTCATGCAACACAGCTTTGATAGACATTTAGAAGCCGGCATATAAATATAACACAAACAGTTTCTTAATTGCTGTGGAGTGGACGTTTCGTTTCGTTCCAACTTGTTCAAAGCTTTGAAATGAAATGTCAGCTTCACAGCAATAATGAAGATTGACATCTTCTACAGGCTAAAATTCTGATTGACGAGTACAGTATGGTCATCAGTTGATAACCTATAGATACATGGAATCAATGATGTCAAATCACTGGGACATTTGTCTTCAGGGACAAAGATTAAGATATTTATTCTGGTTGAAAGTGTGTGGAAAAACAAGATATCCTTCTCGCAATCCCAGACAGAAAGACAATATGGCCACAGGATAACTGACCTTGTCAATACAATCCAATTACCAAAGGCTTACACGTTTTTTTTTTACTCGATTGTCGCCCAACTTGAGCAAATTGGTGTTGACGCAGCTTAGAAAACAAGCTTTTCCTTTTTCCAGATTTCTTCAGGCATCTTGAATTGTATGTCTCTTGATACCAGATCCTGACCACAGATGAAAATAAGAAAATGTGATTTGGTTCTCATATCTACACATATGAGTATACCGGAAATTGGATTGATCTGTCTGGCATAAAAAAATGACTGAGAGTGAAATTGTTGGTGACAACTAGAATTCCATGTGAATCCAGAAAACCCCATCATCTTCATAACCACATCACCACAGGGGGACAACCTTGGAGGTTAATCCAATGATGATATTTTAGCCTACATTGTACTACAGAGCAAGTCTAGAAGAGATGGCAATCAGCCAGGGAACACACTTGTACAAGCTTTCATTTATCAAATTCACAGTTGATACATTTTTTTTTCTTCATTTTTATGAATATGCAAGGTAAGATTTATTTACTTTGCATGAATTGAATATTATCAGGCCTGCAACATGTCTCACAGTGGAAATATAGGAGAAAATATACAATGTAGGAGGCAATTTGCCAAAATATAGGAATTTTCTTAATAAAATATAGGAAATAAAGGAGTGTAAAACAGGTCACTGTACACTATATGTTCCAAACTTGGTAGCTTTCTGGTGTTTAATCAAATTATATCCACTGAATGCAGTCATACTGGTGGTGATTGAAGAGACCCGTTCTGCTGCTTGATTCAAGAAAGAGAGATTTGAATGTTTTCAAAAAAAAATTCTGAAATGTATTTCCTCATGCCAATCTCAGAGCATTGGTGAAAGTTTGCATGAGAAATATAGGAAATATAGGAGGTTTTGAGTAAAGCATTGGAAAATATAGGAATGACTCAAAAATTTAGGAAATATAAGAGGCACTTTCAGCTTTAATTCATCAAAATTCACAGTTGATTTATTTTTTTTCTCCACTTATGAATATGCAAGGCAAGATTTATTTACTTTGCATGAATTCCTAGAATAGGGAATAGGACACAATGTAGCAGCAATATCAATAGGTCTGATTGGATACAATAGGACACAATGTAGCAGCAATACCAATACGTCAGATTGGATATAATAGGATACAATGTAGCAGCAATACCAATAGGTCAGACTGGGTAGATTAGGATACAATGTAGCAGCAATACCAATAGGTCAGGTTGGATATAATAGGATACAATGTAGCAGCAATACCAATAGGTCAGATTGGATACAATAGGATACAATGTAACAGCAATACTGTAACCAAGTGCCAGGTGACAAACTGAGATGTCTAAATCACTGAATTACATATAGCTGTTAAATATCATATATATTCTTTATTGTAGACTGACATCTTTTGTAAACTATTTCACTTGTGTGTTTAAGCTGCAACCTTGCCTATTTGAATCAGACATCTGTTGTTTACTGAACTGAACCCCTGGGTTGTCATATATGTATTTGGGAACAATGGTGCTGCCAAGTCACAGATATTGTCTGACAACTCAGCATGTAGAACTCGTTTAGGCCAGTCCAGTAATTATTGTATCTTTGATGTCCTACTGTTTAATTGAAATCATATCCTGTCATTTTAGCATAAAACCACTAGTTTGTGAATGTTAGTCAGTTTGGTATCCAGCTCGAGAAGAGACAACATTGATCTATGTTAAGTCTGGTACCCAGCTTTCCGGAAAGACATTGTTAGACCTTTAATCTACATGTAAGTTATTACACAGATTCTACAGAGTGGAAACCACATGTTATGAGAGGAAAACCTTTTAAGAATCTGTTATATTGTACATGATTGCACACCAGGATTTACCGGAATTATATGTTAAAGTTGGAACTGTCTTCTTGAAGTTGGAGTTACTTTCATTCTATACTTATTGAGTGTCACTAGGGTTAAATGCTAGCTCCCCCAAAATAACCGTTTGTGATAACCAGTCAGCCAACCTGGTTATAATACCAATAGATCAGGTTGGATAGAGCAGGATACAATGTAGCAGCAATACCAATAGGTCAGATTGGATACAATAGGATACAATGTAGCAGCAATACCAATAGATTAGGTTGGATAGAATAGGATGTAATGTAGAAACAATATCAATAGATCAGGTTGGATACAATAGGATACAATGTAGCAGCAATACAAATATGTCAGGTTGGATACAATAGGATACAATGTAGCAGCAATACCAATAGGTCAGATTGGATACAATAGGATACAATGTAGCAGCAATACCAATAGGTCAGGTTGGATAGAACAGGATACAATGTAGCAGCAATACCAATAGGTCAGATTGAATACACTAGGATACAATGTAGCAGCAATACCAATAGGTCAGGTTGGATACAATAGGATACAATGTAGCAGCAATACCAATAGGTCAGGTTGGATAGAACAATGTAGCGGCAATGCCAATAGGTCAGGTTGGATAGAATAGGATACAATGTAGCAGCAATACCAATAGGTCAGATTGAATAGAATAGGATACAATGCAGCAACAATCCCAATATGTCAGGTTGGATAGAATAGGATACAATGTAGGAGCAATGCCAATAGGTCAGTTTGGATAGAATAGGATACAGTTTAGCAGCAATGCCAATAAGTCAGTTTGGATAGAATAGGATACAATGTAGCAACAATACCCATGGGTCAGGTTGGATAGAATAGGAGGTAATGTAGCAGCAATATCAATTGGTCAGGTTGGATAGCTTAGGATACAATGTAGCAGCAATACCAATAGGTCAAGTTGGATAGAATAGGATACAATGTAGCAGCAATACCAATAGGTCAGTTTGGATAGAATAGGATATAATGCAGGGCTCTCAAGGAGAGGCGAGCGATCACTCGCGCGCGCCTCCTGCTCGCCTGAAATCAAAAAATGGCGAGTGGTTCACCACTCGCCTGTTTTCGTCGGTGAGAATAAAATTTAATGACATCTCCAGCTGTTGCTGTCAAGTTCTTGGCTTCCAAGATATCTTGTTGTTCATCATTGGCACATTTCATAGGTCAGAATAAAATGTAATGACTTCTTCAGCTGTCGTAAAATTCTTGGTTTCGAAAAGATCTTGTTGTTCAGCAATTTCGGAAGGCTTCCCGCCATTTTCGCTTCATGTGTTTGTGCAAAAAGTATAACCCTGTGTCGGAACGAAATTACAGGTAGATTGGTTGCCTCCCTTATATTTCCATACAGACAAGTTTTGAGCCGTGGGTTATGATTTCCGCAAATAAAAAATCCGTCAAACACCACGGCTCAAACCACCGTTTCCGATTTTGTTTAACATTATATCACTGCGTTTTAAATATTAGTTTTCGATTTTGATTTACTCTCGATGTTACGCGGACTTGACTTTCGTCCCACTATCAAGTCCATGCTTTTCATTGATCTCATGCAATTCCGGTGCCAAGCACGCGTGCGTTTTCGTTCCTGACAATTTTGTCACTGTTAGCGAGATGTTAGCGGAAAATTGCACGATGTCGAATCCGAAAGGAAAGCCGATAGAACTATCAACGTACCTAAAATGGGGAGAGAAACTTACATCAGTGTTCCGAATTAAAGAAGACTACAACACCGTTCTGAACCGCGCATATGTGACCCACATATTCTGTAATGTACTTGTAGAAGTAATTTCAGCATTTCACTCGCCTCAGGAATTTCTCCGGCGAGTGATAAAAGCACTCGCCTCAGCTTAAATTCAGGCGAGTGACGAATCACTCGCCTTCATTTTGCTCCTTGAGAGCCCTGCAATGTAGCAACAATACCAATAGGTCAGGTTGAATAGAATAGGATACAATGTAGCAACAATACCACTAGGTCAGGTTGGATAGAATAGGATACAATGTAGCAGCAATAGCAATAGGTCAGGTTGGATAGAATAGGACACAATGTAGCGGCAATACCAATAGGTCAGTTTGGATAGAATAGGATACAATGTAGGGGCAATACCAATAGGTCAGGTTGGATAGAATAGGATACAATGTAGCAACAATACCAATAGGTCAGATTGGATAGAATAGGATACAATGTAGCAACAATACCAAAAGGTCCGGTTGGATCATAGAATAGGATACAATGTAGCAACAATACCTATAGGTCACGTTGGATAGAATGGGATACAATGTAGCAACAATACCAAAAGGTCAGGTTGGATAGAATAGGATACAATGTAGCAACAATACCAATAGGTCAGGTTGGATAGAATAGGATACAATGTAGCAGCAATACCAATAGGTCAGGTTGGATAGAATAGGATACAATGTAGCAACAATACCAAAAGGTCAGGTTGGATAGAATAGGATACAATGTAGCAACAATACCAATAGGTCAGGTTGGATAGAATAGGATACAATGTAGCAGCAATACCAATAGGTCAGGTTGGATAGAACAGGATACAATGTAGCAGCAATACCAATAGGTCAGGTTGGATAGAATAGGAAGGATGCAATATAGCAACAATACCAAGAGGTCATTTCGGATAGTGAGTGAGTGAATATGATTTAACGTCGTTTTCAACTATATTTCAGTCATATCACAACGTTGAGTCCTATTCTTTTTCACCCCTGGGAACCACACAGGTGGGGTCCTATTCGTTTTTACACCCAGAAACCCCACAGGTGCCGTTGGGGAGCTGAGGCCTATTCTTAACATGACCTGGGGTGTGTACAACGACATCCCAGGTCAATCCCCGGAAGACCCATGGTTTGGTCATCGTTGGATGGAATATATATAGCATACATGTACAATGGAGCAGCAACATCAATTGGTCAGGTTGGATAGAATACATGTAGGTTGCAATGTAGGAGCAATGTCAACAGGTCACGTTGGTTGGAATAGGATGCAATGTATTAAGCAATATGAATGTGTTTCAAAAGGATTAACTTGAATTTTGTGCAAGTCTGGGTCTCACTTTGATTCCAAATATTTGAACATGTACATTTGCAGTGGAGCATTAAGAGATTCTTCACGTGCGAGTACCATTATTGATCACTACAAAAAAATATACTGGTTTTAATCAACAATTTAATTGTGAAACGGAACAAAATTATAATATTGCCGCAATTTCTTCTGAGGTAAAGCCTCTTCACGCAACATCATCCACTTCATGACTGAGGCTTTGTCTGGCTAAATTAGTAGAATTACGACGCCATAACTTTGCTCTTTTCGCGCGAGAGAAAGTGTATTAACAATAATAATATTATCACGGAACAGAACGGGAGCCATAATCCACCCATCTATTGACTTCTGAAACTGATGAGAAAAGTTTCCCACTCGAAGCTAACAACGTAGAATATCCGAGAAAATGAAATGCCAACACGTCTCGACCGCAAGAATGGGGGATTTTAGCAGGAGTTTCCTGTCAGATGGCCCTTAATCCATTCAGATGGTCATACTTGGCAAACACAAAAACATCGTGACAATAATACTATTTTGACTATTGATTCGATAAAAGCCCAGAGTATTTGCTCATTTCCCCTCCCTGATAAAATTCTGGTTGCATGACTGACTCATAACTGAATATTCGAAACAACAAACAGCAGAGGCTCATCAAATCTGCGCATGGCTGCTCCATCACAGATGCTTGTCAGATGCTAAAACTAACGATAACCATTGCCATTCCATTTTCATATTTCCCCCTACAGCGGATTACACATTAAATCTGTTATGATCAGAGCAGTCACCGAATCAACGGACCAGGACAGCTGTCAGCCTCTCAGAAGACCGTATTCTTTAATATTCAGTCTCTCGGGGAAACTATTTATTGGCAAGCACAACTGATTAACTTTGATGGTTATGCCGTAGCATTCATCAGGTCGAGAGATTGCCTTCCAGCCAAACATAAACTATACTAAGCAACACCCAGAGGGTTATCTACAAGTGACGACTGGCAAAGGTTGGAGCTTCAGTTTGATGAATTTGCCACCAGACTAGGATATTCACAATAATTCCAGTAACGAACTTGGAAAATGTTTGGCATGTTGTTGTTGATGTCCTGTTTGACGGTAATTAGTCATCACAAAATAAAATTTATAAGCAGTGAGCATTTTTTTTTCATGTCCACTTCCGATCAAGCAGATCGTGCCGACCAGTCCAGAATTTCATTGAACCCATTTAATAGCACATGAAACTAAGATAATAGTCAACAGCGCAATATTATGGACAGTAAAATCAGATAATAAAATAAGAGCCTTAAATGGGCTTCAATATTCATCAGTGCACATCTCTGACAGACTGACTGCAGAATCCCAAAATCATAAGACACATCTTTTCAGTTTAACTATGATCCTTCATAAAATATTGTAAAAATTTAATTTGACTCAGAAAAATAGGTCACGGTCATCTTCAATAAAGTGGTTTGAATGTGGAAAATCTAGAGCTATAATCCTACAAAACATAGACTATTAGTATATTTTCGGGGCCCATCACCAGTGACAATTATTTAGTAAGAATTTGGAATGCCCAGCTGAGCTATACGTGCAACCCCTTAAAACCTATTTCATTAACTAGAATTGACCGTGATAAAATATGAGGGGGGATTTGGTTTAACGTCACACTCAAGGTTATTTCACTCATATGGTGACAGCCAGTTTGAATGGTGGAGGAAGCGGGAGTATCCGCAAAAAAATGACCATGTTATGTATAACGGACGAGGAGAGCCTTCTGGATTAACCGCTTCTCTAAGAGTGTGTGTTTGGCAACTCGGGAGATCTCCTGAGATATTCTTTTGGGTTAACTAAGCAGGATAACAGATTACCACCACTTCTACAAGAAAACAATTTGGGGTAGCTCTGGGAGACAAAAAATGTCACTTGTCCAAGAGTGAGTGAGTAGGATTAAAAGTCGTTTTCAACAATGTTTTAGTCATATCATGACGGTAATTACATGTGCCAACAGTTCCTATAATTCTGGACACTGATCATCCCAGCCAGTACAGCACCCAGTCACTTCTCCAACAATTGAACTTTTTGGGTTAGCTCTAGGAGATAGCCAATGCCAGTGACACCAAAATAACCTGCTGGGGTAGCTCTGTGAAATAACCAATTGTTGCTACTTCTCTAAGGTAACATTTTGGGATAACTCTACAGGTGAGAAAGTATATGTCTTCTTCAAGATAACCTTTCATGGTAGCTCTGTGAGATAACATATTAAAGATAACCAAGGGATAGCTCTATGAGATAACATATTAAAGATAACCATTGGGATAGCTCTGTGAGATAACCAATGTCACCGCTATGAGAACATTGGGGTTGCTCCGAGACATAACCAATGTCAATTCTCCAAAACTTTTGGGATGAATCTGTGAGATAATAGGTAGATAATTTTTGAGAGAAAAACAATTCAGCCATCAGCCAATGACCCCTCTAATTTAGAATTGCTCTCTATCTGAGCTATGTGGGCCCATGCATGGGTAACATTCCAGTGAATCATTCCTATGATGACCAATCCTATCTGTCTGCATTGCGATGTGTACAACTGGCTTTATAATATAGAATGACAATTGGGTATGAGGTGTTAGGTAAGAGATGCCATTTCTCCAAGAGAACCTTTTGGGGTAACTCTGCCTGGCCTGATAACAGGTGTCAATCCTATAACCAATTTTCCAAGACAATCTTTTGGGGTAAATTTGTGATACCAGATTCCCTTTTCCAAAAGAACATTTTGTGATAAATGTGTGTGATACCAGGTGTCACATCTATGAGAACATTCTGGGGTAGCTTTGTGACATAAACAAATGCAACTTCTCCAAGAGAACATTCTCTGTGAAACATCATTCTCCAAGAAGACCTTCTGCAGGAGTTATTTGCTCTCTATCACTCTCCTTGGCAACTTCAAGGGAGTGATTTGCCACTCTCCTGTGTTTTGCAAATGTCAAGGCTTGGATTATACTAATTCCAAGATTACCTCCTCTGGTAACTTTAGCAGGCAGGTAAAGATTATACTGCAAACGAAAGCGTAACTCTGGCAAATAATAGATCTTACACACATGCTACTCCAAGAGTCAACCACTACTTCTCTGTGTGGGTTTGGCCAATTACATATCAGAACACTTCTCCACGAGAACCATTCAGGGTAACTACATGCAGAGCTAAATTTAGATTACCCTAATTTTGGCACACACTCTGATTTTTCAGGCAGGGAAATTCACCCAAATTAGTTCCGGAATCCTGGCAAAATAGTTAGGTTTTAACTCCAACCTGAGGTTTAAGTGACGAGGAATCTCCATGAACATAACTGAACATTGATTTTCAAAGCAAGATTTTTTTAAAAAAAATTTCCCCCCCAATTTGGGCACATCCTAATTTGGGCACAACATAAAACGTATCTGGGGTGTAATCTAAAGCACAGACATGTAAACCAATCCTACTAGAAAGATCAGTTAGGACAATATACAAATGGTACAAGAACACAGACACATGTAAATGTTGAAATTCATATCCAAATTCAGTAATTTGTATCCTCGCCAAAGAAATTCTAGTACCGGTAAAGCAGGCAATAAACTCCAGAATATTACATACAGACACAGCAAGTGTATAGGTGAAGGAAAGTAATTAGATGAATCAGAGTATGTTTTGTCCAAAACAGAACACAAACCTAGGCAATACACAAAATTCGGCAGACAACGCTGAATCACCTAATTACTTTCCTTCACCATGTGTAATCAAAAATGCAACAAGGAAAGATGGAACAATCTATCATTTCCCAGGGGCGCATCTTACCAAATATCTCTATCATGAATTATTAACTGTTCTATTGACGATTAGATCAAGTCCACTCCTAACTCATTTTATATCCCATTATCCCCAATCTACACTACAGCGGTCTGTTTTTCTTCAGTCATATCCTCCAAAACGCTAGTTTTTCATTCAAAACTACATCAGAAAGATCGCTTCATATGTGAGAAGCTGTTTTAGAAAAATCACTTCTTTCAGAGAAACAGCATTAATTAGGAAAACACTTTCCTATGAAATAAAGTACATTTGAAAAGCATGTTCTATGGTTTGGTTTGGTTTGGTTTGATTGGGCACTCCATCATAGTGCAATGGGCACTGGTCATACAGAGTATGCCATGTAACCCATTCCCCCCCCCCCCCTCCCGACCCCACCACCCTACACATAATCCCTCGTACCAATGATGCATAGCCACTGGTAATGAATATCTGTTCCCCATGATACATCCGTACATCTGTATCCATATCATCTAACCATGACTGAGGTCCCCCAGTCTTTCCTCTATTTCTCTTATAGTCATCTATTAATTGTACCTCCTTATTTCCATCCATATGGTACTTGCTGAAAGAAACCCCTTTTCTGGTGTAGCCTCCCAGTTTGGAATTGTGTTCCTAAAGTTGAATAATTTTTTGTTTTCTTTCTTTTCATATTGGTGTTCATGTTGATAACTTTCAAATATATGCACTCACCACCCCCCCCCCCCCTTCCTCCCTTTGCAATAATTGCCAGTTGTCAGATGTAAAAAGCTCTACAGTGCCTGAGACAGGCCTCATTCATTCGACCATAATCCCAGGCTGATTTTCTCTGAGCAGGGCTGATTTCAGTTCAGCTGCATATCCATGTCTATGATATCTGACTGCTGGAAAAATACTCAAAGGGACTATCGCATGGCATGGCCATGTGCGGGGGAACAGTCCTTTCACAACGGTTGCCGCGGTGGTTCTCTCCAGGTACTCCGACTGCACCAACCAATTGATGGAGTGATTGATGTCCCGTACCATATGAGTGAAATGACCGTGAGTGTGACATTAAACCAAATCCCCCCCCCCCCCCTTCACAAAATGAATGGCCTTGCCATGTAGAGACTGCGCTACATGAAGAATCATGCTAAGGAATTTCAATGTATGCTGTAATCAATCTAAATTCCCATTATCAGAATTATGAAGCAGCTTATCTGTGGGATATTTATAATCAATAGAGCTATGTTAATCAAACGGATCGTGCAGAGTATATATACCATCGGTGATGAAAACAGCCTTAATGCCACCTCTGACACCGACAACGTAAATCAGCTCTTCAGACTGAGCTGTGACTGGGTCGAGAGGCCCCGTCCCCATTTATCACCATCACGTGCCAATTACGAACCATCGTCTTCGTGGGAAATAATTCATAAATCAATGCAGGTCATAAATGGATATGTCTAATTTCCTGTTAGTCTCGTGGTGGCGCAGACTTTCCATCTGACTGAGTCCGACACACGTCTTAATTTTTACCTCGTCTAGAAATATGTATGATATCGTCGGCTCGTAACGATCAATCACCCAATTATTCACACCTCCGACAACATCCAGCAAAATTACGCCTGTCACATCCAACCAAGCATCTTAGAGCAGTCAACCATGAACATGTCACATTCCCTTTGAGAGATGATTTTTCCTTTCAAGAGTACCAAATTCTGCACACATATCGGTACATGTGTAACAATCTGACTACAACTCATGCTGCATGTACATTGTACTTGAAAAACAACGCAGCACATAATATTGCTGTATTGTGCTTGATAAGCAATGCAGCACACAATATTGTTGTATTGTGCTTTATAAACAAGGCAGCACATAATATTGCTGTATATTATACTTTATTAACAAGGCAGCACCTAATATTGCTGTATATTGTATTTTTTCAACAAGGTGAAGACATACTATTGTTCAGATCAGGGCAAGATTTGCTGATGTGTAGGGATTCCTTTATCTTTAGTTGTTTCCCAACACGACTTCCAATGTTTGGCCTCGACAGGAAGAAAATAATTTTTAGAATTCCATTTATTGGCCCGGCATCTCTCCACCTTCAGCAGGAGTTATTTAACTTGAATAAACTTATTCCATGGACCATGTGTTAATCTACAGTTTGTTTTCCAAACACCATGTACCATAGAGTCTTACTTTAATTACAAAGATAGAGAAGATGACGACCTTAGATCAAATGTTAATTTTCAAAATACATTATGGAGGTTTTCAATCTACCTACATAGGAAAAACTATTAGGCATGTACATGAAAGGATGTTGGAAATTAAACTTCAATAATAATATCAGAAGTCTGCATTTGGTGATCACTGTTGGTACAAAGGACATAATCCTAACCATGCCAGATATACTACTATAGACAATGCTAAATTTGATTCCCAACAACATGTATGTATATAAACATACCTGTACTCTCACTCAGTGCATTAGCCACTCTCTGAGGATGAAGACAGTTGTCTTTGAAAGCTGAGGGAATACACTATGTACCGCACTACAATAGTCGCTTTATTTATTTTGAGATCTGTACTTTTGTTTGTTTATCCATTCCTTCAGTTCAGGTGTGTCAGTTGGGCAAGCTGAACTGAATTGAGATGAATTGGATTAATTCACCAATGAAAATACAGCAAGCAATCACACATGTAGGTACCGTACAGTAAATGAGTTCATAATAGCACACATATAGAGGAAATAAAACCTCACAAAGATGTATTGTTTACAACTCAGAATACTTAAAATTCCAGGAGTTTTCCAGGACTTATTACATTCCAGGACTTATCCCTGTATAGAATTCTACATCATAATGTATTTTTTTGTTTTTGTTTTTGTGCTTTTCACGCTTGAAGCACATTGTTCGAAAATAACAGGGGAAATAACTTTTATAAAACTTGTAAATACCCTGCCATAGTTATGTCCCTTGAATGACAGACGGTGACCTCTTACGGCGAATTTAGTTAAAATCGCGTAATTTTTCATCTTTGCTAGTTTAGACCAACAAAAAATAAAATCCCTACATACCGACCCTAATTTTTTCAGATGCAAAAAACGAGACCAAGGATTTATTCCACTACACTTAGACAGATGATTTGCACCGAATCATAAGATTATATGAATTAGGACATAATTCTCCTTGTTTCTTTGTTCTCCACCGAGATCAGGAATTTCTGTATACCCAAACTATGAATATTTTAAAATCGGAAAACAGCTGATTGGTGAGCGAATTGGCCTAGATATATTTTGATTGGTTAAAACTTTACTATACGATTCACTATGGCTTTTATGAATGAAATAACCAAGAGGAGTCCATTTACGGCACCAAACTCAGAAACTTTTGAAGAAACATTTGGATGGCTACGTTCCGTTTTATATTTTAAAATATATAGCGAAACCACAATGATAATTTTCCAGGAGTTTCAAGGAGACCTAATTTTGTTTTTCCAGGATTTTGCAGTACTGGAAATTACATTTTCATTTTTCCAGGAGTTTCAAGGAGTGTGCGAACCTCATCCTCGCGAGCCAGTATATCAATCGATAGGCTACGATCGATACACTGGCTTGGTTAGTTACCGATAGCAGTTCTGGATATAAATAGCTCGAGGGGTTTCCACTGAACCGAACCAATCAGTAAGCGCGCTGGAACAGCTCATCAGGCCAATCTGCAACGAGGTTTGAGTTTTGACTGGTTTGAATTTCATCGCCGGCCAGACTACCTTTGAAATCGACATCGGCTGTCAAAGCGAAAACTGCAGGCTTCAAGAACTCATCCGAATCGGCAAAAAGGTCCAGGTAAACCCTCTACGGGGGTTTAGGGACTACCTGGACTTGTGCAGATGGCGAACCTTGGTTTAGTGTACACTGAGCTCATACACACAGATCGCGTTAAAATTTAAATCAAAAAGGCAAATTAAATACATGGAGCATGTGGTTTTATCAGAGGAATATGCGGTCATCATTTACATTTGTTACATGTAGTTATCATTTGCTCATGGTCAGAACTTATGACAAAGGTTACATTAATACATGTCCAATTTTAGTTGTGAATTTGCCCACTGAAAGTGGAAATCTATTGAAACATGTTCACATTACGCCACAAGATTCCATGATCTGGAACTGGAGAAGACATGAATCTGGCAACTGATTGACCAGCCAAGACGAAATCCTGCTTCAACATCAAAGAAAATTTGGTCAGTACTGTGCGAGGCCAATCTGCAATTCAACAGCTTACAATGGAAACAGAGAGCCTGATTAGCCGTTGATTATCTGCCCTCTCAGTTCTGCGGTTACGCAGATAGCTTAATTTGACATCTTCGCGGCAACGTGGGTGCTCCTCGGAATCAGAAGAGTTCCTAATTCAGCGACAGCTCCTGGTTCTGGCAAGTTTTACATCTAGTAGATTTCCACAGTTGATCAATGGCAGAGCAATATTTATCGAATTTTGCTTCAGGGAAAGACAGAAGATTTCTTAGAAGAATTAAAGGATGATTTGGGGACATTCCCTAAAAACTCCACAAGAAACTACAGCTTTGAAACGTACATGTAACCTTCTCATGGAAATACATTCTGTATACAGATTCCATGTAAACTTACACAATATTAGCTATTCTTCCTCTTAAATGTTTTTATGACAGAAAAAAACCATCAGGTTTTGAAATTTAAATTTCAGAACAAGGAAAATATTCAAAGACATTGGACAATGAAAAATCGACTGATGAAAGAATATGTTGATTTTAATTGATATCCGATTCTGGTTGAAACATGCAGGTTCACAAAGCCCGGTGCAAATGAGAGCTACATGTGTATCCCCTGAGCCAACGGTCTCACTTGCCTGTTGTCTCAGGGGATAGCTCTTGTGTGGTTTCATCGCACACAGTGAGCAGAAGGTTCACTGAATTGATTTCAGTTCCCACAGAACACCTTCAAGATCATGTCACCGGGCCCGCATAAAATGGCAATTCTGAACAGTCGTACATATATACGTACAAATCATGCAAATGCAAGAGGAGTTTCCCTGGCTGGTCGAAAAAAAAAAAAAAATCTCAGCTGTTAGCATACATTTGACGCACACGTAACACCTCGCAGGCAAGAATTATCAAACAAATAAATAATTGCTCCCTGCCTCGCGAGGCAAAAAACTCACCAAACACTGCCTGCACATGTGACCTACATGTATTCCCTAACCCAACAGTGAGTGAGTGAGTGAATGATTTAGCATCGCTTTCAACACTACATTGTATTTCAGTCACATCACGACATTTTGTTCCTATTCCTTTTCACACCCGGAAACCACCCGGGTAGGGTCCTATCCCTTTTAACACCTGAGACAGGCACTAGTGGTCGTTGGGTCAGGAGATAGCCCTCATGTGCACCGGGTTTAACAAAGGATATTTGGGACTTCATCAATTGTTCCTATTCCCATTGTCTATTTTCTCAACATGCTGCATTTTCTCTCCAGAATGAAAGCAACAGGAAATTTAAAAGATGAAGATTTATTTATCTTTTTGTCCCCAGGTAATGGTCCTTCTGCTTATATTTTTTAACAAGCTCCAGAAGATTAAATCCCATACAGGTTTATCTTGAGCAAATTCATCACACATGAAATATTTGCCAACTGGATTATAGAAAAACATGAGATATTTTAGCCAGAAGTAGCACCTCCAGTAGAGCTATCATGAGACAGCTAACCAAGGGCAATTACTGTCCAATCCACTGCCTCCTAATCATTCCTTGTAAGGGACATATACTATAGCCCAAACCAAGATTACTTGGGTAGTAAAACTGGTGAAATTGCCAAGACCTTGTTATCAAACAGCAGACTTTTGCTATCCAATTGTGGAAATGGCCCACAACAGGGTCATTTTATGAACTCCAACTCCATAATTGTCCCATAAAAGCATTAATGTCTGATCCTCAAACACAGGCCTACAATTACAAGGTCATGGAATCGATCAGAATTGTAAAATAGTTTGCAAAGGAAGATTCAAACTCAGTCTGATTATTCAGGCGCCGGCTATCTGTCCTGCATTGAATATGTGAGACAGATGTTACACTTGGGCCAATGAAATTGATGATATGAACTTAGACAAACAAGTCAGGAGTCTTTAATATGGTACACTGTACATAGCTTAATATTCTCAACCAATCAAAGCAGCAATAAATCTCTTGCTATATGACCAATTAAAAACCCATTTCCACAGCACGCGACAACCACAACTGCAAATCGCAACTATATGCAGTTTGGCGCATTCCAAAGCACACGTTATGACCGCGACAGTTCCGCCATTTCAGGCATTCAATGGAAGGGATTTCCCTCAAAGTAGCCGGGCTAACGATTTCTATCCCATCTGATTGGTCAATAGAAAGGCATTGAAATATCCCTGGATCTAATTTTGTCGAGCGTCGAAAATGTGGTTCTGATGTTGCCATGACTGACACTTGCTGTACAGTGAGTACTGCACCATTGAATAACATGAGGGCCATTTTTTCAGATGTGATTGTCGCTGCGAAAATGCGTGCTGTGGAAATAGGTCATAACTATGTATTTTAAGCATTCTTGCTTAGGCTGCTAATAATTAATGGTTCGTTTCCCGTAACCAGCCCGCATCTATATTTTGAGGGCAAATAATTAAAATCCATGAGGGATTTGCATTTTCACGAGTAAAACTTGCTCATTTTCTTCATATTTGTATACAATTGGTTTGCAAGTTAATAATTAATAATTATCGCACTCAGCATGTGTATTTTTATAAGCAAGGTTACCAGAAACAAACAATTAACAGTGGCCTTATTTCCAAGTATAGCTAATTTTTCATTGTGTAGTAGCATTGTGATATGATCAATCACAATATTGGATAGAAACATCTATGTATGATATTACATACATTAGCCCATTCATTACTGAGACAGAGGAAAATGTCCCAAGAGACAAATATGCCCCGGCAAGGATTTTAATGTATAATAGTAAATAACTAAGAATCCCACAACACAACCAAAGGGATTCTTTAAAATCAAACGAACAAGGTACCTTTTATGAATCAAGAAATCCAGTGAACTCAATATTCAATCCAGACAAACTAGTTTTGGGTTGATGCAGTGACCTTTGGCCTAAAAATAAATAGGGAATCCATGGGAATCCAAAGTTACCATTTCAATACAGATTGCTAAAATTTTATGAGAATCTGTTGGATTCCCTCGAATTATTTTGCGTGGATGTTTTTGCTATAAGGGCAGATCTATTGCCTAAGGATAACTTCAACTTCAGTGCAAGTCCAGCATTACCAGTTACATGTATTTCCAGCCCCAGTGTACTCAGTGCTCACAAAACCAGGTCAACAACTCGCCAATGGCGACTAAAAAATGACAACTGGCGACTGAATTGTTCAGTTACTCGCCAATGTGTCGATTAAAAAATAGACAAAATCGACAAAAGTGGCGAGTGAATTTTTGATTCATGAAGTGTTTAGTCGCCAAAGTAATTTTGTGTTTAGTTTATCAGGCAGCGAAATCCGATCAGGCCAAAAATGTACTGGAAATAATGAGAATAAAGCCGATGATACACAGACATGGGAAAGCCTAGTCTATTTAAAGAGCCCACGTGATCTGATGTAATATCTGCGCACTTGAAACCATGTGCAGGCTAGGCATAGACGATTCCTTATTTGGCATGACACAATAAGATCACGTGCCCACCCCAGAAAAGTTAATTCACGACCCGCCGACTGTTCTCAGTCAATGAAATCATCATAGTAGAACTCAATGTAAACAAATCCAATGAAACAAACTTGGTAGGAAATTGCAAGTGCAAGGTCATGAGTTCAAATGGTCCGTACCATTCCAGTGCAAAGAGATGGTACACCTAAAAGCACGACATGTGCGTTTTGACTTTAAGTGTCACTTCTAAAGCAGTTGTAGTCAAGTTACACGTACCAGCTCAGTAATTTGGTATGCTGAAAGACACATGTCATGTGGTAAAAGTTTGCAGAGAAGAGTTTGGAACTTTTGTTTGACCTGACCCATCTTTTCGTTCTGGTCATTTCGGATTTGTGTAACCGAAACATGAATGATCGTTCGCGCAAAATTTCGGGGGTACTCTGCAACATGTTTTTTTTTTTCTCTTTTTTTTTCAAACTAACACTGGATTATCATGTTGTTGGAAACACTGATTTATCTGTCATTTTATTACATGGAAAGGTCGTTCTGGATTGCCGAGTGCATAAACCATCAGGTCGCCAATGTGGTGAGTAAATTTTTAGCCTTACTCGCTGAATGGCGACCAACTGAAAAAAATTGTTGTGACCCCTGGTACTCCCTCCACATTGTACCCACTGGCATATCCCAAGTGACTGACTTGAGTGAATATGATTTAACGTCGCTTTTAACAATATTTCAGTGATATCACAACGTTTGGGACCATTCAAGTATTACGTACGAAAAAAACTCACATGCAAAATTCAACCAAGAGAACAAAATCCTGACTTTTACACCCCCCATGCCCCCAATGCTGTGTATGTAATATTTGAATGCCCCCTTTGGGTCCTACATGTATGTGTAGTAAGGGAGAATTTTAAAATGATAGATTTTACCTTGTAGATCGTAGGCTATATACATGGTATACATCCATATATGTGTTAGTTAAGTGTTATGAAAGTAGAAATAGAGACAGTTATATTGGTAGCATATTAGATATTTTGACATCATCTTTTATAGGAAGATCTGTGGATTATAATGGTGTAGTCAAATATTGTATGGTGTTAAAATTAAGAAAGTTACATGGTAAAATAACAAATTAAATGTTGAAATCTGCTGCCAAAAAGCCATCTTTTGGTATATATCTTAAACACTACTTTAGATACAGTATTGATATTTTGTTGTATTAATGAGACCTGTTGACTCTACAGAATGAGCTTTTTAATGTTCCATTTTGAGTTTAATGATCCTCTTGGGGACATAATTACCTTCAGAAAGAAACACCAGAGAGGCAAGATTTAGACATCTCGATTTAGAGGAGATATCTTGGTTTAAAGATCTGCTCTCTCTCAGGTCCGGGCTTGGTAGATAAAGCCTGGCCAGTGTCACCAGATAAGTCAGTATAGTTTATACTACACCACAGATCACAACCAGGAGTCATTTATTTACCATGTGTAACAGTATAGAAGATTAGGGCCAAAGCCGAGCAGATGTACCCTGCTATGTACATGTACAAGTGTAGCATATAGTATAGTGGAGGAATAAAGCAGATTATACTGAGAGAAACAACACAATGCATTCCTGTTTTATTGTATGGTGGTAACTTGCAGAAAGGAGCAATGTTACATATGACATATCACAATAGAAGAGGGTGGCGGGAGGGGGAATTTGGCGTAATGTTGTTTCACTCATATGGTGGCAGTCAGTTTGGTTGGTGGAATACCCGGAGAGAACCACCGCCCGCCGGCAAGTAACTGACAAACTTCCACACATGGACCAGCTGGGGCTCATTTAGAAGAATCACCAATAGACCAAAAATATAAACACAACCATAATAAACTTATAAAGAACTGATAAGAAGAGCTTGAACAGAACTAATATCTCTTACACAGGTGATAAGACAGTGGTAAACAAGTTCATCCAAAGAATGAAGCATTTCGTTTTACCAAAATCAATATGATGGATAAGGCAGATGAGCACAAACCAAATACACGAGGACTTATAGAACCAGTGTGGGCCGCCATGAATGGATTAAGCACGAACAATGACGTTCTCCTCAATTCTGTCATCAATTATTACTTAGCCAAAATCCATCAGAAGATCTTGCCCAGAATTGCACAGCTATATGTGCATTTCTCTCCGTCCTGACGCAAGGTCGTATTGAATTTGCAGCTCACAGTTTTCCACTAGCCGTGAAAAGGTAGTCTCAAGCAGAAAAATCATCCCCAAGGCAATGAAGCCAGTAAATGGGGGAATTTGGAATGATAATTCGGATAGATTTAATGTCCGGCATAAAAAGTGGCCTCCAGACGGAAAATCCCTTCTGGCCGAATCGCCAGCCTGTACAATCTGACTATTGAACCTCTTGTCATGCACAAAATTACTCCCGGTGTACATGCCAGGGAAAATAACTACAATATACTCTCAAAGTCCCGGTACTGGAAAACTCTCTTCTTGGGGCTAAATAAGGCGGTAAAACTAACATCCCTGGAGAAATCTTCGTTTGAATTTCCACTTAGCCAAGGTGTGTTCCCCTACCATTACTCATATTATATGACCTGTACCAACGTCTACCCTTGAAAGCCTTTCTTCCACTTTTGAGACGTCCCTTGTTAGCACAACACAAATTTGGCGTTAAATGCAAAACTCCAGGGAACTTTTAGGTCGGTCTATAAGACTCAATACCCCGCAAGCTCTAAATGATTTCTTCTAGAAACTGAAAGCATGACATTAGTTATGTCAAAATATCTCATGTTGTTCCGCCAATGGCTATATCAACCATGTCCGGAAAGTTTAATAGGGAAGGTTGTCAGGCGGGAAAAGCTTTTACTGAGCTTTAAATGTTTCATATTACTTTCTGGTAGTACCAATCAAACATTCCAAGTTTCAACAGATGAAGGGTGACTCTTCATTGTAAACAACTTACCAGTAATAGTCTACCTGTAACCGCAGATTCCATTTCTATTTGATCAAAAAACAATTTTGCCATGTTTGTCTATTTTTATTCATGTAAACAATAATAAATAATTAGAAAAGCCACAAAGGACCTATTTTCCCTTGCAAATCAAAACCTATTTCTAAAAGCATTTGTGCTATAAACTTCATGGGCGCATGAGTGAGTAGGATTTAACATCGTTTTCAACAATGTTTCAGTCATATCACTACGGCGCCTACATGTGCCAGAACACGACAGTGTCCACGGCACAGTTCCTATTATCCTGGACACTGATCAGCCCAGCCAGTACAGCACCCATCCAAGTATTGACCGAGTTCAACACTGCTTAACTTCGGTGATCTGACGAGAACCAGTGTGTCCAACGCGATATGCCATACCATGTTTTCACTTTTTCAGAATAATTTTCTGAGAAAAGATTTGGTCCATTACTTCATGTATATGTCAGATGTCCAAACTTTGCAAAACAAATTTGGTTGCTCGAATAAGTCATACAAAAGTGATAAACTTCAAGTATGGTAATTCCTTCCTGTTACATGTAAATTCAATCACAATATTAAAATACAGAATCACCTCCAATTTTGCGGACCTAAGTCAATTGAATAGGTCAAGATATGTGCAACCATTACTAAGATAGCCAAAAAGTTCCCTGGTGTGGTACGGTAAATGAAAAATGTGGAGTTTTTCACAACTTAAATTCAGTACTTTTTCATGGCAATTCCTGATATTCAGGTCATTTTCAGGACTGTGGTAACCCTGTACCCTGAATGAGGATATAGTCCCAATATTCCGAGTGCTTCCATTTCTTAGGTAATACTAAAAGTACATGTTGATATTCCGGGCATATCCTACGAATCTACCTAACTGGGTTACTCCTAACCTATTATTAGTTTTTGACCACATTTTGAAAAATTCTGGCAATTTTGGCATGAATAGGACCTGTATTTTGAAATGGATTTTAACCAAATTATGAGGAATTTTTACATGGATTACAGGTATTTTTTTCAAAAAACTTTACTTCCTGTGCATCTTACTTGGCATGCTTGGCATGTAGAACTCACTCACAAAATAAGGGAATGGAGGATTACACCAATCAAAACCCACCAAACTTTGAACATCCAATGAAAGACAATATCAAACACGAGATTGACAATGTCAGAATTCTCACCTTACAGGCAGACATGATTACCGTTCATGTTACTAATAATAGATATTTGTGATTGAAAATGATCCATGGAAAAATTTTGAACAAAAAAATCTGCCAAATAATTGTTTAGTTGTGCAGATTCATTTCTTCCTTTGCGTGCAGGATTAAAGGGGATCAAATCCCAGTAGTGCCCAAGAACAACACTACATTGCCCCTGACAAATTGGTTACAACAATAAAAGCTACGGTGGTGGAATGTTTTCTCACATGCCACAGTTTCACTTGATTTCCCATACGACTGACAACTGTGAAGATCAAAACACATGGCACGGGCTGCACTGTAACAGTCTCTGCCAATCCAATCAAAAAATTAACTTTCATCTCTATTTAATTATTTTGTATTAGCTATGAATGGCGTGTTTGACATTTAACAACAGATTCACATGAACTTGTGCAGCGAATGATCACAATTATAGCTAAACGGGGCTGTCCGTATGTATCTGGAAATTTCTAACAAAACTGCATTACGTCATACTGAATGTCAAACTAAGTATGGGGGAAAAGCATCATGGGGGAATGGTGGCAGAGGGGGTGGTTTTCCAAATTGCTGAAAAACCGTACATAATATATCTGGACAGGCCCAAATGGCACAGCCCTTAATTACCAACAACTTCCAAAGCAACATTAGGAGCACGAAGCAGGTATTTTCATCAGTAAATTTCAATGTCTTCAGACCTCATTTAAATTAATCCAACGCTGGTTCATTTTTCATCAGTGAACAAAAGTTGTACACCTAGCTTTCGCATTTTCTCTCCTCGTCCTAATGAAGAGCTCAGACCAGATCCAAATATTGACCCGTTATTCATCACTCAACAGTGGATATATTTAATGCCATCTCTAAATACCACCAGTGAACAGCAGGACATTAAATTATGAAGTCCATGCCGGAACATAAGGGCCTATTCCTGCAGATCCCCTACCAAACAACACTGATCAATTTCAATTACTCTCGGCGCCACCTGTGGCCATCGTGACAAATGGCCAGAACTAAACTACTCGGTACTCGATATAGCTAGGCCATCTATTGTTCAAGTATACCAAGTTTGGCAGAATGTTCATTAAAAGTTTTGGCAATGTGATCCAGCTGGAGTAGAAAGGCTAAAGTTTTCATTACTAATTTAGTAACATTACATGCAAGACATTAGAAATATTCGCTTTCAAGCCCAAAGATACTGCACATACCTTTTTTTGATTGAGTACACTGAATGCACAGGAATTATTCCTCCTTGTAAATGAAATCAATAGCTGAAGGACTCATTTATTTATATAAATTGATTGTAATCTCAGATCTAGACATTCATCACCTAATGAATTATATAGATAATACAGAATAAACATGTACGGTAGAGAACCGAGGCCAGACACGCAATACAGGCTCCAGTTCCCCTTATCACACGTACTACATGTAGCACTGTAAAACATGCCCATGCTTTGGCTCCCTCACGATTCACCATTTCACCCTTTCACCTATGTTTCCCTGTTTAAAAATGTACACCTAGCATCAATAAAACCAAACCTAGGTAGGGAGTTCATTGAGATTCAATATGGCGGCGTTTTAGCCGGCGAATATGTCAATATGTTGAAGAAAACTGTCACTTTCATTTTAACAAAATTTGCATGGTTTAGACTTGTTCAGTTTTTTCTTACTGTTAAAATAAAATTTGGAAACAAATAAATTATTCTCTGTCTCTTGTTGTGCTGTGTTTGTTGTACTGCTATCAAAAGTTTGTTTTGGACTAGCGCATGATGCGCTAACCCGTTCCTCACGGTACCGCGAACTTGAAAACATGGGGGTTTCCTCTCGGCCAAAAACACCGGCCATTGAGCCTCGATTTCATTGAATTGCGTGTCATTTTCTAGGGAATCCCCTGTACTATAAGGGGAATCTCTCCGATGACGTAATTTTTTCCACACGGGCCGTAGCGGAGTGTTCAAAGGCCGATCTTCTTGATAAGTGGGCCGTTTTCCGACTCGCAAGGTAATATTTCGCTAATCGGAATATATATTCTTAAAGTCCGAAGCTTGAACTAGTCATCTGTCTTGATTTGGGCTGATATTTCCGAAGTTGGCCATTGTTAAAAATTCATTTTCTGAAGCGGTTGTTTCTCTCCCCGCTTCAAAACGATATATTCAAGATGGCGACTACCAACGCCAGCCAACATGTGCGTGACCTCATTACGGTCGCGGCTCAAACTGGAAAACTACAGTGAATCATTCACGATCATTACGTTCGTTGATGTTCATTGGATATTTAAATAATTTTCACTCCAGTAATTTGCTCTGGTTTCAAAAATAATAGAGAGAAATGACGATCGTCTCCATGTAAAAATACGAGGGAAGCAAATCGTCAGACAGAACAGCCATCAGCAAGGCTATCCCTCTATATGGAACATAAGCGCCTTCTACAAATGGCGATTACGTGAAACACTGCTACTCCCCCCAGATTTGTACACATTTTAAAAAGACATTGAACTTACGGAGGTTATTTAATTATAGGAAAGGGGAGCAATTAGTTCGAAGTAATACAGGTTCTGGCTGAGAATATTACAAATATATATTTGGAATATAGTGTAGGCCTAATTACTATTGAATAACAATTGAATAATATATTTCCAATAAAATAAAATTGGGTATTACATGAATACAAAACAAATTTTTTTTTTTTTTTTTGCCAACACAGACACTTATGGGATGTGATTTGATGTATTTAACCATCTCGCATGGATGGTGAAAACAAGTGATCCGATATCTTGCCTATATGAACACACAGTGGATGGTAATTAGTATCAAAATATGTGGAGATCATTCCACATGTAAACTTAAACAGCAATGAAGTAAATTAATATGATTAATATGTTATGTTGAAAACAAATCTTAAATAAATGTACTGCCTGGTATATCTATTCTCTGACATTGATTTTATTCTGACAGAATAAATTTTCAGATATGGTCTTTATTAAATTGTGCGTGATTTCTTTATGCTGTATTACCATGGATATGGACATAGGTTACATGGATGTCAACTGGAAATAAACCAATTTCGTAACTGGATAATACAATTTACAATTGAACGTGAATCAAATGTCTTTTCCCTCTACATCTATCGATATCAAATAACTGTGTTGATGTTGTATTAATCGGTTTCAGGGGGATCATGTAATTGTTCTTCAAACACATAAATAACAAAACACATTTATTTTATTTTGCTTTATATTTATTGTAGATTCATCAATAATTGAAAAGGTCCCATCATTCACCTTTTTTCACCTGGTGCTCAAATATATTGACGCTGATCCAAGCTTGTCATACAAGCACTGCCTACCTCAAGTTTTCTCTCGACTTGGTGTTCAGCATCCGGATATATCTACTTTTGTCAAATAAAATGTGGCTTAATCATGTACATGTAGTTTTATAATTTATTGCCAAATCTGGCATTACTAACTTTAATAACTCAATCAATTTATCATGCAGATCTATGCTTAGTCAGGCTAACCATCAGTCCATGTATGAATGGGATTACTCAAGTATTAAGTATGCCATAGGTGCGTGTGCATGTGTGGATGGTTTTCGTACAGTGTACACTGTCATTTAACTTGATCAGCATGTCATATTTCTTCCATCATTTTCACATTCTAATCGAAAAATTCATCTTTTTTTGCCTACATAGTACTTGAATTCTCCATTAATCTGTTTTACTGTTTCTTACAACCACTATGGCTGTACTCTGCTCCTCAAGGGCTTCAATTTGATACCCAACATGACTAAGTTCAAAGATAATGATTGGCGGCCATTTTGTATGGCGGCCATCTTGAAAATTGCTCCCGGTGTAGAGCTATCTCCCCCTTTCCTACGTTTTCGGAGTTACTTAACTACATTACAAACTCCACAAGCAAACTTCAATTCACAATGAATTGCTGTGTATATGTTTTATTAAGTTTCCTGGAGGTTTCTAATGAAGATCAGCCAATTTTGTCTTATTAATTATGCAAATTTATGCAAATTATTGAGTTTTATATGCGAGTGTAGCAGTCGCGAATAATATAGATTATTCCTCTTTATTGCCTGGAGATGTGGTCAAAATTTCATCACTCTACTGTCAGCGGTTTGAAATTTAAAATCGATTATGATAAATTTTGACTGAAAAACATCCTCAAAAGGGTACCATTTGCTAGTAATTACGTAATGTTATATATATAGGACAGAAGGGCATGGAAGGTCAAGTTTCCGAAACTTCAGTCAGTCCGAGAATGAGTTATAATGGTCCAATTTTCGTAATTTTTGTAGCAAAATATTCCTTGTCTGAATCAGACTTCAGAATTCCTAGTCTGTATGTGGTTAATGAAAACTAAAATTTTTACTGAACTCTCTAACCTAGGGGTAGATGAGTGAAAGGGTAAGGATTCGAGGCTCAATCTTGGGTGAAAAAAATGGGTTTTTTTACTATTGTATCTTTGTTTTGTCCAAAACACTTAATCCCCTTCTATATGGGAAAAGCATTCCCCTATAGGAGATTTTCGCCAACAAACAAGAAAAATAGAATTAGAAAATCTGAGAGACACTTGTGGAAATGTCAAGTTTAGAAACATTTTGGGGATAACCCTACAAGTTATGTAACCAACTCAAATCAAAGTTTTACCAGAGAAAACAAGCAAAAACTGCCAAGGTGCAACTTTCTTCAATTTCTGACCGATATTTTCTTCAACACATTTGAACGACTTGAAACCCAGTCTAAATCTTACCTTTGCAATAATATTCGTTAAGAAGTTTGAAGACAGTTAATTACTTGACCATTTGATCAACATGTGCCAAATAAACATGAGTGAATCACCTGCAATGTTTGTCAATTAATCCAATCTTAAGTAAGAATATCCAGACTTGTTGTCCGACAGCTCATTTTAAAAGCCTAATATTTAGTATATGGGAATATTTTTTGTTATTTTTTTCAACAATTTTATATAGGCAAAAAAAACAAAGTTTTGAAATTTGGAGCCTGTGACTGTCAGAGATACTGGATCCTCTTTCTTCCAGCTCATCACTGACTTAAATTTGTAAGGGAGCAGCAATAAACATGATAAAATAAGAATAGGTCTCAAAATTTCTTACCCAATCCCCATTGTACACTAAATTTAACCTAGCATACACAGTTAAAATTGAAAATGTTGGTGTGGAGTATACATGTACGTGGAACATTGAAGTTTGCAGTGTCAAGTGAACAGCTTATGCTCTTGAAGACAAAGCAGTTGGATTGGCTACATGTACATGTATGATCAGTGGGTGACAAAGCTTTTGGACGAATCCGCCAATAAAATACATGGATGTGATGTTCTGGTGAATGGCTGAACTGATCGAGTTACCTGAAACTTATGCAAACTTGATTTATTTGAATTAAGTGGACCCAAGTGGGTTAATTACCTAAGGTCCTTGTTTCAACATCTCTCTGAATATGCATATGGTAATTCCTTTAATAAATCGATCACCGGAAGTGATATTTGAGGTATTAAAAATGAGAGGTGATCGACTTATTGTAACTGAGTGAAAGCGGTGATTTGAAAGTTGGAGAAATGAACCTTGGATCATCAAATGCCCAGTTTCCGATATCACGACTTGTGACAACCGTGTCCAGGACAGTACAGGTGATTCGTTTCAAATTCTACTTATGTAGGGTGATTCAATATAATCCAGCAAAAGAGGACTTCTGCTGAGCAGTGTTAATACTCCAGCATCAGCTGAATATCAAACACGATCTAGTTGAAACGGTCAGTGCGCACTTGCCAAGTGCTTGCTTGTAAATTAAACATTTATAAACAATGTTTGTTTTTCTTAACCAAATCAAACCTCTTATCACTCATACTCATGCCTTAATTCCCTCCTTTGGAGATCCCTTTGCAAAAGAAATTATCTCCCCTGATTGGCCGCCAGGTGGCGTGCTCCGCATATGTCCACTTCATTCATTCTCTTTTCCCTATGCGACGGCAGGCGCTGATGCGCAAGACTGATGCATGAGGGGAGGATGGGTTGGGCACTATAGAGTGATAAGAGGTTTGATTTGGTTAAGAAAAACAAACATTGTTTATAAATGTTTAATTTTTCTGTCACAAATCTTCACCTCTTATCACTCATGCCGACTCCCAACAGAGGAGGTTGGGATGCCGGTCTTGCATTTTTCTCCATCTATATGTGCAGAACACGCCCTTGTCCTGATTTTAGAATCTGGTATATACATGTATATATGTCTAAACCGTGATAAATCTCTAGCCTAGAAGGAGGCGCAAGGAATTCAAAGGTATCGAGCAAGACGGAAGGAGGTGGAATAGAACCGACCAACACAACCGCAAGCTATCACCAGATAATCAGGTTGATGCACCATCTTGCTAGACCGCTTGAGGTCCGTCCGACTTCTCCGCTAGGGTATATGTCTATACTTACCTATATGCGCCGGGACTTACTTGCGGCGGCTCTGCCCCCTTCTTTTTCTTGCTGGAACTAATGGAGAATATGCTGGGCTGACACTAATGGTCCCAACGTGGCCACCCTATCAGTCTGGACTGACATATCTCTGAGATAGAAGTCTGCAAATGTGGAGTTTGAACTCCAAGCACAAGATTGTACAATATCCTCGACTGACACATTGTTCCAAAGGGGCAGGGATGTTGCAATTGCCCTGATCTCATGAGATGAAGTCTTGGACAGAAGTGGTGGTGCATTCGTGGCTAACTGATATGTCCATATGGGAGCCCCTGACTGGGTCTGTACGTTGCAAATAATGACGAATTGCTCGAACAGGACACAGCAGTCGATCATTAACCAGTAATGAATCTAAGGAGTTAGTCAATGCTGGGATTTGATGCAGTCGTTGTACGCAGGGCTTCACCCTTGTCGACCCATTTTTAGCCACAAATTCTATGATCGGCCGAAAAGCAATACTCGACCAATCTGCTGTCCACGTGAGGGATGACCGCTCCAAAGCATGCAACTCTGAAACCCGGGACGCTAGAGCAAAGGCTGTCAGAAAGGCGGTCTTGAAGGATACAGCTTTGATGTCAGCATTTTGAAGGGGCTCGAATGGTGCTCCCATGAATGCACTTAATACGACACCTGTCCCACTTTGGAAGCAGTTGGCGAACGCGACGAGACCTTATTTCCAGTTACTGTAGTAAGGATGAGATATTACTGTCATTCCCAATATCAATTCCGGCTGAAAGTTTAAGGACTTTGGATAATGCAGAACGGTAGCCCTGAATGGTACTTGGCTGAAATTTCCGATCTTGGTGTAGATGAAAGAGGAAATCCGCCACTATGGGAACAGAGGCATTCTCGGGAACATGGCCTTTTGATTCACACCACTCCACAAAGTATCTCCATTTGTACTGATATAGCTGAGTTGTGGAGGCTCTGGTGGCTGCTGCCATAGCCTCTGTAACCTGACCTGAAAATCCTTGTTCTGAGAGGGCATTGCTGATAATCTGCACGCGTGTAGATTTAACCAGCCTGGATTGTGATGTACTACCCCTAGCCGATGTTGATCTAGTAGATTGTGCCAGTGTGGAAGTTGACGAGGGGTGTCCGTGAGAAGCCGCATCAACACCGGGAACCATGGTCGATGTGGCCACCACGGGACTACTAGAATGATGACACAGTTGTGAACTTGGATCTTGTGTAGTACTTGCTGAATCAATGCAATTGGTGGAAAGGCATACACATGAAGATTGTCCCAGCTGAAGGAGAGAGCATCGATGGCCCAAGCTTGAGGGTCGAGCATCGGGCTGACATAAATTGGTAGTTGCCTGTTGTCTCTGGTAGCGAACAGGTCCACTAACGGTTGTTCCCATATGGTTGCTATTTGCCGAAACGCCGCTGGGTGAAGATGCCATTCTGTCTGTAGAACTTTGTCTGGTCTCTAGAGACTGTCTGCTAGGACATTCAAGTGGCCGGGGACATGACATGCTCGAATGTGACACACCGTTGTTGTTGAGCCCACAGAAATAGATCCCGGAAAAGTGGCTGTGACTTTGTGCCTCCCAACTTGTTGATATAATTGACGATCTTCGTATTGTCTGTGGCCACTAGAAGTGTTGAGTCTTGAAGTTGTTGCTGCCAGTGATGAACTGCTTGATTTACAGCTGCCAGCTCCAAAACATTTATATGTTGCCGAGTCTGCTCGGGAGTCCATCTCCCTGAAGCTTGAAGATTCCCTAGATGAGCACCCCAGCCTGTCAGGGATGTGTCTGTGAACAGATGCTGGTCCGGTTGACTGAACTGGAGTGGAACTCCCGACATAACATTTTCCCAATCCTGCCACCATGTCAGAAAAGGATGAAGACGCGCTGGGACAGGTACTTGAGGATCTAACATGGATATCTGAAGATACGGCTGAAGATGAAACTGCAGTGGGCGTAGTTGAAGCCGTCCGTACTGCGTCAGATCTTGTGCTGATGTCAGTAATCCCAGAAATCCCTGCCATCGACGTAACGACTGAGATGGGGAGGATAAGAACTGTTGGACCAGAATCTGGATCTTGGTCCAGCGGTCGATAATCTGTTTGTCTGTGTCGAACACAGCCCTGATATATTGGCGACGCTGAGCTGGTTCGAGTTCCGATTTTGTCGGGGTGAGGAATGAAACCCAGGCACCGCAGCACCTGCAGTGTGAAATGAATCTGGGACTTGAGTAGCGATGTCGTTGCTTCTCAGATGAGGATATCATCTATGTACGAGTCTATGTTGATTCCTCAAAGATGAAGAAATGCCATGACTGGTGCTGTGATGCGAGTGAAACACCAGGGGGCGATCGAGATTCCGATGGAAGAACCTGCCACTCGAAACGCCTCCCGGCAATGGTGAATCGAAGGTAATGACGATGAGTTGGGTGAATGGGTAGATCGGCATCCTGCAGATCTATTGAAGCTATCCAATCGCCCGGTTGAAGACGGGAACGCAGGGAAGCTACGGACGTCATCCTGAAGTGTGACGGAGGAGCTAGATATATCCTGTTGAGCCGCCTTAAGTCGATAATCATCCTGAGCTGGTCGGTGCCCTTCTTGGGGATTAAGAAACTGGACTGTAATATCCTGCGCTGTTTTCTCCTGCTGGAAGTTCGCGAACAGCGCCCTTGACGACCAACGACTCTACAGATTCTATCAAGGTTAGCATGTGTTCTGGACGAATTGGGAGACGTGATGGCTTATGTCTGGAAATGAGGCGTGGGTATTCGACGAAGGTGAGACAAAATCCATCTCTGAGGGTCCTGATGGCCCACTTGTCGTCCATGATGAGCTCCCAATTCCTCCAGAATATCTGAAGACGTCCGCCCACAACCGGGTAAGTGAAGGCTTGAAAATCTGGCAGAGTGAAACTGACTGATGGATGATTGATGATTGGAACTTGATGAGCAGAAAGGTAATTGTCAGTTGCGTCGACCACTCTCCTTGTACTTGTTCGAAGGCTGTTGACCCTGTCATTTGCCTTGAAACTGCACCTTCTTGGGACGAAAATCAAACTTTGGTGGTGGTGGCGGAGTGCGTGGTTTGTACTTCTCACGAGAACTGCATTGTCCCCTCTTGCCACCACGCTGTGACTTGGGAGTCCCGAATGATTTTGAAACTGCCATATTCACCAAACATGAAGTCTTTTCCTCCCGTACATCTGGCATGACCTCACGAATTGCCTCATTAAAGATGAACTTGGCTGTGAGAGGTTGATTTAGTAAACTCCCTCTTGACATACTCTGGAACCTCCTTCTTGTATTGCTTCAAGTATGCTCCACGATGTGCTTGCAGTACCGAAGCATATGTATAACCAGCCCTCCAATTAAGGATGGTCAGTGGTAACCTGTAAACAGGTTACCACAAAAAAAGAAGTGGTAACCCGGCTCAGAAAAATAGGTTACCGCGCGTGCTAATTATTAACTAATTATTAAATATCATCTAATGTTACTTTATGTTTTTCAGTAGAAGCATCTGAATGGATACTGTCATGAAAATTTCTCAAATTTGGCACTTGTTACAAAGTTGATGTGATTGTGAGTGTCGCTGTTGTACATGTACGGTTTGCTCAATTTTTGGCTGACTTGAACACATAATTGACAGCAATGATAATTTATTAAATGAAGCAATTTTGATGACATTCAGTGAATGGTCAGTGAATTTTTCGCTTACAAACTGAAGTCCGTTTTTTTTTTTGGAGCTGAACTAAATGTTCCATATCAGTGAATGGCCTCCTTCTTCATGACAATTGCCAATGCTGTATTGATATGATTTCGATATTGTGTTCATGCATTTTTTTCAAACAGTTGTCTCACCGCCGGAGTTTGACTTGGTTTGTGTTGTTGTTGTTGTTTCGTTACTTCCACTTTGACTGTCATCTTCGCGGGTGAAATTGATTTTAGCCCAGGCGAGAAGAGATCCAGATTTTACGTGTCTGGCAACGTTGTTTTTATGTACATAATTGACGTATGAATGATATAATTCCAGCCAGTGAATTTCCGCTCAATCTGCGAAGTGTTCCTTGTGAACGAATGTCCGCAAAATGCTGACTGCAAATTTTGCAACTAAACTTACGTAGTGATATTATCTTCACCGTCAACTTTGTATAGGAAGTCGGAATGAAACTCCCATTTCAGAAATATTTTCAGTTTCACAGTGTCTTTTAATTTCGATGACATTTCTAACAAAGTCTTGAACAAACACAACAGATGCCAACTGTCAAAACTGCCAAACGTACAACGCACGTTGATGCGCGCACACTGCAAACCAGGGCGATTTGTATCAGAAAACCCAGGCGGACCTACTCGTCATAGGGAACCAGGCTTTGTTGCGGCAGTATCAAATGAAACGGGGTTTCCGACCTGGGGAATTTCCATGCGCTCGACAGTTGTAAAACTGCGTGTACGGTCCACAGCCTCTTTATTTGATTCGATCTTTCAACAAAATAAGACGGTCAGTCGAGGATACAGAAATCAGATTCTAGTGTTACAGTTATGAAGAAATAACAAGCAAACAATAAAGGCCAATTTGGCCGCCTGTGTGACAACAGACAGTATTTTTATTTTAGCCACAGACAATCACAGGTAAACATGGCGAACGGACAAACGGTCGCCGGTAAATCAAACTTGGTAACCTCCTGGTAACCTGAACGAGCGTTCGCCACTTACTTGGAGGGCTGTATAACCACCAATCTCCATTACATGTGCATTGGCCTTGTCAATAGAATCCAAGAAGCCCAGAAAATACTCAACATCCGTAGCTGAAAGCTTAGCTGAGCCATTCTTCCGGATTCGTTGGCGTAGTAGATTCTTGGAGGCAGCGATGAACCAATCCATGTAAGACGTGACTCTATGCAGGTCTAGCATACCCTCTTCTACCTGTGTAGTCTGCTTTGCTGTAAGTTCAACTGTTGAGGGCGGTTTGTTGGACTTTAAGTATCATCCCCAAATTCTTATCAGGAATAGGTGCCTTTTCTGGTAGTAAAGGTTGATGCATTGCGTAAACTCCATAAGAACCTGGTCTTTTAAATGTTGGTGTAGTGTAATTCTTGCGAAGATGTTCTAATTCACCTATCAGGCGCGACCATTCTGGAGATGGTGGGCAAGTAACAGGTGTATCATCCTCTGTAGCTCTAAATGATGTACACTGGGTAGCCCCTGTTGAACGTTTGTGTTTACGTGGAGGTTGATCATCATCTAGTGTTGGTTTATTCATATGAGGTACCAGGCTGTAAGCTGCAGCCAACCTGGCCTTGAACGGAATATATGGTCCTTGCTCTGTAGTCACAGAGTGATGGTGTTCCCTAGATGTTGAACGGCTATAAGACCGACTATGTCTAGATGAAGTATCACTCACATCAGAAGAATAATTCTTATTACCGCTTCCGGGTAACCGTCCGAATTTTTGCCAAACTGCGTGACCTACCGCAGCGAGTTGAAGAGTGGAATTGGCTATCATCTCTCGATGAGCTCCGAGAATGACGACGAGAAAATTCAAAAGGTGTATGACTGTAGTCACGCGTTGACCTTGATGTCGACCTTGAACTTCGCCATCTATGGTCGTGATGATCACGATCCCTACGGTCTGAATTCCAAGGACTGTAATCCCTATTGCGTCTCCAATCCACTGTCCATGTATTATGATCAGGGGTCCGGATCTGTGCTGGAGTCCTGTTCCGATTGTGGTCCCAAGTCCGAGTTTTTGATTCACCCCGATCTATAAACCTCTTCCGTTCCAGAGTCTGTCCTGGAGTCCAGTTCCCAGACCAACTGTATGATGGAACTCTATCTGGAGACTGGCTCTGTCTGGGAGTCCGTTTCCGAGTCCGGTCCGGAATCCAATTTTTTGATGCAACCTGATCAGGAGTCCTTTTTCGTTTCCATGTCCAGTCCGCATCCTGACTTTTTGATGTACCCCGCTCCGGAGTCCGTTTGCGGTACGCTAACGGTGTATGGCTTCGGCGATTTTCTAATGAAGTCCGTGTCCGCTCCGGTGTTCGGGTCCGAGTTTTTAATATCCCGGTTATTCTGTCGCGCCCCAACATCGGAGGCCCGTCGTGTTGTTTACACTCGGCACTGCGATGACCGCGTTCGCGGCCCCGTGATTTCTCTGAATTACTATCAGTAGATGACCATCTTCTCTTGTCTCGACCCCGTAGCTGCGGGAAACGGGAAGATAAAGTACTGTCAGAAGAACTGACACTAACGGGAGATCGCCGATGTCCCGATCACCCGGGCTCCCGTGTTGATACTCCGTTTCTGCAGTCGAACTTGCGCGGGACTCCGGGTCCCGTTCTTCGGTGGTAAGTTGAACTTGATCTTGTGACTCCTTGTCCGCAATATCTGTTTTTTCTTGCGTAACTGTAGCCACTTTCCCGCTGGGCGGAATATCTGCTTCTAAGCGGAGAAGATTTTGCGATCTGCCGAATGGGTCCTCCAATAACGGCAAATCGTCCATATCCTCGTTGATAGTCAGGTCGTGCAATAAATTCTGTATCGCCTCCTTTCTATCAGAGCTTGTTTTCTTCTTGTCTGAAGCTTTACGAGACAACACCTGCCGTCTGGCTCCAGCATAGTTTCGCCAAACTAGGTCATCCCAACCTGCACATTCTAGGCAGGTTGTATTCCTGTAACAAATTTGCGATCTACATGTAAAGCAAAATTTGCGCATGTCTTCAGTTGGCCAAAAATGACCACAAGATTCACATCTTTTATTATGTTTAGTTGATTGGGTGGCTATGTGAGACATCCTATCGAACTATGTGTTCAATTGCAAAATACACCCTAGGATACGTCTGTACTCTAGAAAGTGGGGAAAACTCCAAAATCACGTCTGCAACAGGCTCGTTGCAAAAGGGAAAAGAGAATGAATGAAGTGGACATAAGCAGAGCACGCCACCTGGCGGCCAATCAGGGGAGATAATTTCTTTTGCAAAGGGATCTCCAAAGGAGGGAATTAAGGCATGAGTATGAGTGATAAGAGGTGAAGATTTGTGACAGAAAAACTTGCTTTAAGGGAAGGGAGACAACTCTAGTCAATGATAGCTATTCTCCCTTACAAATGGGATGGACTGAAAATCGGGGGTGACTGAATTACATGTATTACAACTTCTGAGCATATTTTCATCCAAAAATCATGGATGATCGATTTCTGATAGGGTAATCAATTTATTAGAGGAATTACCGTAACATGTACAGCCTTCACTATGAGAGCAGTAACTGTTTTAGGTGAGTGGTTTACCATGGAAACAATATTCCATGACACCCCTACATGTACATGTACATCTCTCAAATCGCAAAGGCCTGCAAAACCTTCAGCCGTCGGAGGTGCAAAATGACATTGTCCACATAACATTGTGCCAAGGTTAGCCAGCGGCAGTGCTTTAACACTGACATTGACAATATCATTAAAATTGGAAAACAGGATTGAAAGCGGCTAATTCAAAATGATTCAACACCAAAGTTAAATAGGATCTGCAAACAAGACACTGCCAGTTAAAGTCTAAAAATATAGAAATTCTAAACTGCCCATGTAAACAACATTTTGTACCTCGATCCTACAGCTGAAGATTCTGATTGACGAACCATATTGAGTGGTAACCTATCAGCTTCAGCTTAATGGCCGCTTCTGTTAAATGCATCATTTTGGTCCATTAACCAATCAACTGACAGAACTACAGGCCTACATGTATGGCTGACTCGTAAAGCTGGCCCATGCAAAAGCAAGACATTTAAAAAATTATATGGAAAAAGTTCATTATGTTGGAAACAAAACTACAGCTTCTTTTATCAAATATACAGAGATTTACCTACCTCATCTGTGTTCTATGGTGGACGATCAAGTATTCTTGAACCAAGAGCCTCATTAAAGCAGGCATGTTCACCAAGAAAAGACTCCATATCAAAAGAGCATATTTCTGATGGTAACTTTCTACCTTGGCCGAGCATTAAGTTCAACAAAATGGAGAGGGACTTCTCTTCCTGAAAACATATACAGATTATGTCAGATGATAGGTCTGAATGTATTTAAATGAATTCTTCTTATGACCATGACTAAACTTCTACTGAAATATAACAGAGATTCATAAATTCAGTATATTCAGGTCCTCATATCATCATCTATCAATGCATGCAAACACTGGTCAACCATACATGTAAGAGAAGACCAAAGTCAGACCACATGAAGAACATGGTCAACCAAGTTTAGCATCATGGCCAATCATGACAAGACCATGGTCAACCTCTTGATCATCAACTGCCTTTTATTACTCCGGTCTCACTTTGTGTGTAGAATGACCATGGTTTGATCATGATTTCTTCACCATGGTCAACCACCAGGATTTGACTGTATCCCATATACCATCTACTTGTTTGGATCAAACCTGGTCAAAAATGGCAAGCCTGGAGTGACAAAGAAAGCAATTCTCCCAATCTATCGTCCTCATTATATGGAGGTAGAAAACTGCTGAAGAAAATATTTTGACCATCGTTTTCTCATAATCATGAATCTGCTTTCCTTGTAACTACATCTACATGTGAGATGTACCTGTAAATACTATAATTATAATCTCCAATCAGGGTGAGGTGACAAAGTGGCAGCTAAGCAAATAATTTGGCTTAATTTGAAACACATGGTTGTCAGGGATTCTGGAATGTAAGCCTAATATTAGAGATTATATCTAAAAGATAAAGAAAAAAAATCTTAGGCAAATCACAGTGATGTATTTTTGAGCTTTTTAGATTCTCCTTTTTACATAGGTTGTATAGTGGTACAAATATCGGTCTATCTACATCATTTGGCTAAATTTGAAGTATTTTGTCTTCTAGAAGCTTTTAAAAACTTGGTATTCAAAACCGAGCTGAATTAAGACTTGCCAACAGTGATTATAGTTATCTTTTCTTGATTGTGGTATCACATCAGACTACATGTAGTTGCCTGAAGATTAAACATTACAAGGGTGGAACATAGAACGGTAGATAGAAGCACCTGTGTTCTGAAGGGACGTCACAAACCAGCATCAAACAAGAGCAGGCGGGAGACGTAGATTTCATTCCCAAAATCAACCGGACTCAAGATTCCAACTTTGAAGTACTTTTCTAAAGCTAATACCTCAATTAAAATACTTCACACAAAACCAAACAATGTGGATTTCCATCAATAACAAACCCCATAAAAAATATTTTTAAAAAAATGAAAACCTTTGTAGTTAACATTTGAACAGTTTGAAACTTTAAATTTGGCTGCAACAAATTATTACTGTACATGAACATGAAGGGTGATCTATCATAAATCATAATAGTGCAGGCTATCTCTGTCCTTGTCAGATTGGAGAAAACTACCTCTCTAAAACGGAGGTAAAAAAAGGCCATTTTTGCGGATATTTATAGTCATCATAACACTTCAATATCTTCTGGCGGCTAAGCTTATGTAGTGTTACAAATAAATATTGTAACAGTGATTTTCCAATGCAAGTGTTCTATAGTCAAATTTTTAATAGAGACGAAAACATTTCATCTACTATTAGGCAAATTGGATAGGCAGCAATTTTTTTTAAATACCATCTCTGATGTAAATATATATATGTCCATGACCACCCAGATGGCAAATGTCTCTTAGTTCATTATACAGGAACAGGAAGTTGACAGAATGGTTCAATATAATCCATTATTTCTTTGTTATTTGAATGAATTTAGGGAGCTTCTTGAAATTAGGGCACGAGTTCCTCGATAGGAATGGCATATGCCAGTTATCCAAATGGGATACACCATGCCCAGTTTAGTGTTCTGATCTGGATGGGGAGGAGTTCCAATTGGAATGGCATAGGCCATTCCCTCCATGCCATTGCATGGTATGGCATAAGCCATTCTTTGTCTGCCAAGTTCCAAAAAGTATGCCATGGAGTTCCTAGGAGTTCCAAATCGGTGCACCATGCCACTCTGTTTGGAACGCCAAACATTCACCATTCCTTATGTTTGGAATGCCTTATACCAGTTAGCAGTTCGCAAATTTCAAGAAGCTCCCTTAGAGAGGGTGATCCAATTTATTAGAACCAGGGATTGAATTTTGATAGAGAAATTGAATTATTAGATGGAATACAGTAATATACAGTGAGCAGGTCCCTCTTGTTTAGTGTTCCGGAATTCAGACACAATCATGTCCCACTACATCAGAATGGATTTAACTGATGCTTCATTTTAATTGCAATGTTCACGAGTCGTGATTTTCATCATAGGAAATCAATTCTAGTGATTTAGAATTGGGAACATTGGGCAAGAACGGGTTATTAACCGTTCCTTCATTTTTTGTCCAGGTGACGTATGTAAATAATTCGACACTCAGACACGATCCAATACTTTTATTATCGTGTTTAAGCCACGAATCCCTCTACCAGTCTAAAATATACAGAAGGAATGTCACATATAAAAACTGCTTTTAGACACAGTGGAGTGATCTTGGAAGGACATTGGGGGAAAGTTTTGAGTGGCCTTTAGCACACTTCCTCTTCTATTTCATCTACCTATTTTAGGCTTGATTAAACTTGTCTTATGACCCTTCGAACACTTTGTTCGTGTCTTAAACATAAACCCTGCGGAAATGAAAATACTCTTTAAGTTTCCTAACTCCAGCATAACAGTTGCCGTTGAAGTGGCTAGAAAAGCTACTAGCCGCGAAACTTGCCGCCGCCTACTCTCCAAACTGACGCTCAGCGTTAAGCATTCCGACCATGATTGCTTACTCTGCTGAGAGAAATGACTTGGAGGCTCGATTGATTCAGGGACTGGAGAGCTCTTTTCTTATCAATCATACCTGCTCCATTGGTTTTCAATAAGGGTAATTCTATCAGCTTTGGTCTCAAAAGGGCCCCCTACTTTTTCTTTGGCCATTCACTGTTGAAAGCTGGATGGTAAAAAGCTTCATTTCGGAACCGAAAAGAGTTTCTTTAGGTATAGACATCTGGCATCATTTCAAATCAGGCACCATCAGGGCTTCGTGTTTAGAATTAGTGCGCGAGCTAAAAATAGCTCGCGTCAAAATATTTAGGAGAGGGTATTTAAAAGTCAGGCGAGTGATTGCAATATAGTACAATATAAAATGTGACAGTTTGCGTGAGCTAAAAATCACTCTCGTGACATGAATTTACGCGAGTGTTTGCGTGCAGGTGAGCTATCACTCGCGCTAAACACGAAGCCCTGCACCATGCAACTATCAATAGAATGCATATTTCCACATAAGAAAAGTGGAGCGAGAGTGTATGATTTAACATTGCTTTCAACAATCGCTGTCAAATCATAATGTTTGGGACCTATTCCTTTTAACACCTGGGAAAACCATGGGTGCCCCAGTTAGTCGTCCCTTATGACAAGCTGCAGCTGAGGCCGTTGTATTCTTACCATGAGCTGGGGCATGACAATGATATCCCAGGTCAATCTCCGAGAGCCCCACAGGGATATTTCAGGTTGAACGGCAATTGAAATGGTCGACCCATATTTCTAGCTACAATTTTAGCAGTTCAGTATGATGATCAGGTAAATTAAAATATATGTTAGAACAGCTGCAAATGGTCTCTGTTCCAAAGTCTGTAACTGGAGGACTATTCATTTGTCCATGATTGAGTCTAACATTTGAGTGACAGTACTGCAGCTAAACCCCAATGCACACAACGAACATTTTGTTGTTGTTTTGTTTTTTGTTTTGTTGTTTTTTTTGCCTGTTTTTTTGTTCCTGTTTCCAGCACACAGCAAACATTTCATCTCGGAACAAACCGTGTTCGGTCCACACCGACTCGTTCTGCTGCATGCTCCGAAGCAACCATTCTGCTGACATATGCGTGAACACAGCATTGTCGCATGGGCACGGCTTGCTAGTTGATAGGTTATTGTTGAAAATGGAATTCCGAGAAATGTTCCCAGTCACCGCACACAGATGACAAAAACTTTGTTCCAGAGCAAAACAAGTTTGATCTCACGAACATTTGTTCTGAACAGATGATTTCTGTTTTTGGGCCCCACACACACAGCAGACAAAAACAGCTCAGAACATTGATTTTGTTCTTCTACATACAACAAGTTTCCTGTGTGTGTTGGGCTTAAATAGCTACATCTGTACTAGGCATAACTAATTTCTTTCCCCATCTGACTTGATTTACATATCAGCTTGAGGAGGGGGAAGGGGAACAGGGGCCATATTAAAATGTGATGAAATTTAATTTCCATAGTATGACATCACAATTGCGGATAAATGCTCTAAAAATTCCATCCCCTGATTGTAGTAACATTTCAAGCTCAGAGGGTACACCAATGCAGGGGTTCATAGAAGTGACATTTTACATACCGTTAATAATAGGTAGTAAAATTCACTCAAAAACTCAATATTGAAGCCAAGAATCACGGTAAACTTATGAAAAACTCAATTCCAGGAGAAATGCTAATGTTAAAGTATTACAATATTAAACATTTTAGGAAAGCTGAATATCGATTGGACAAAACTCAATTCAACAAGACAAAAACTGAATATTTTGACGTCTATGAACCCCTGTAATGGGATATGAAAACTTCTGGGAAAGATTAGAGACATGTTTTTTGCCATCATTATTATGATAATTTTGCCATTCATTTTATGGAAATATTATGGAGATATCGCAATTTAAAAAAATTTGGTCTGATACGAATATGGTATGCAAAATGAGCTTTGATGATGTCACATACATGTAGTGACCTAGAAGTAATTAGATAAAAATATAATGGCATATCTTTTTGTCTAGTATGTAAATTTAGAACATTGTCTTATATTTGGCTATCACTTTAGTTACTTGTTTACCAACAGTTTAAGAAATACATGAACATGTTTGTATGATTACCATAGCAGTTATTATTTCTTAACTAAACTAGTTAAATAGCGATTTTACCAATGAATATTATTCACATAGACAGGCAAGCTGCTACCAACCATTACCACTCGTTCTATGACACTTGTTAACTGTGCATTTATTGAGTGTTTTAGCACAGTTGAGTGAAATGTACATGTCTCAAGTACAGGTGTTCATTTGGGAGGTTCTATTTCACAAGTCGGGTGAGGAAAGGGATATGTCTACTCTCATACAAGTCACAATCGAATAAGACAAAAAAATAAATTACAAGATGGAATTTAAATTACAAGATGGAATTTCTTTCTCAAGTTTAGCTGTTCTTTCCATCATGAAATTGATTAACAAAGTGACACAAATAGACTTATATCCATGAATGTTTCACAAAGCCTGAGTCAGCTGACAGAATCACTCCCCATTTGAGAGACCACAATAACTCATTCACTGATATTGGCATGATGTCTACCGAGACGAGAGCTTCGTGCCAATATCAGAGGACCAGTTTTTCACCAAGGGGAGAAAAGATGTCAAAGTTTACCATACTTTTTTAACCTTTCATTATAATCTATGTTGATAATCAATTTGAATAGCGCAATAGAATAGAAATAATGTTTTCATAGGCATGCTCAATGGTTATTTTACGCATGATTAGTTTGGGAAAGTTTGTATTTTGGGACAAGGGCTGCTTTGCCCTAAAATACAAACGAATACAAACTTTCCCAAACTAACTGTGCGTAAAATAACCATTGAGCATGCCTATGAAAACATTATTTCTTACATAACTGGTTGGTAACCAACAGGGCACTGATTGGATCTCATGAATTATCTACTGATTGGCTACCAAACAGTTAATCAGTTTAGAGTTACTAAGATGAATACCATTGTATTACCAAATGAATTTTTCACACTTGGTCACATATTGGTAACAATGTAGTAACACATCAGTAGGGGAGATTGGGGTACACTGGGACAATTTTCACCTTTTTGGTAAAAATGTCTGTTAGTATTGTCATGTAGTGTAACCTTCTATACTCTCGTTATAACTTATATTTAGTATGATATAGTCATGCAAAAAATTCTGAAATATCTCTTATACTTTTCTCCAGAATTCGTTTTTAAAAACGTAAAAAATGTGTCCCAGTTTGCCCCACTATGGGGTACATTGGGACACCCACTGGGGTGCGAAGGGACAAAATCAAAATACATGTTATATCAAGTATATACTAATATGTTTCATAGGAGTTTAGAAGATTCAACAGCGATGGCTAAGTTAGTTGCTATTTCAGATCCCTGCTTCACGTAAAATATTTCCCAGGGGCCAAATTTGAGGAAAAAAATATTTTGTATGATCCAACGAAAGCAATTGACTTTGAAAGTGTTAGTAAAACTCATCAAATCTGATAGGGTTAGCAATTAATATAATCTAGGAAACAAAATAATGCATTTTGATACCATTTTAGGGTCAAATTCACCATTTGATTACTATTGTCCCAGTGTGCCCCAGCAAAAGTGTCCCAGTCTGCCCCAGGTGCATGATATTTTTCATTTTATGAAAAAAACTAATACATACATCTGAGATAATAAATCTTTTCAATTTAAATTGTACCTTTGTTCATCCTTTCTCAGTAGTAACAAAACAGCAATGAAGTACTGCTGAAAACTTTGTATAACAAAATATCATCCTTGGTCCTCAGAATTTACTTGGACTGCTCAAAAAGTTTTTTTGCTCGTGCTTTTTATGGTCCAATTACTGAATGGCTACCAACCCATTACTGCTACTCTTGATGACTGCATGGTACTGGCAGGAAAGGTCATTTTCAGTTGTCAAGTTGGTCACCAATCAGTAATTGAACAATACCAAATGGTCACCAATCAATTACCACACATTTCATTGTGGTATATATAGTCTCTTGGTTACCAATCAGTAACTGACCAGTAGCCTGCAAGCCTTCAAAATTTGTATCGTAGTGGCTACCAATTGGTTACCAATCAGTTACTGGTATAGGTAAATGGAAAGTACCTGTCATTTACTGCCACATGTACAAGATAGCTGATTGGTAAGTGCACAGTACTGTTCAGTCGAGACTTTATCATGGTACAAAGCTTGAAATGTCAGTGCAGTACCAATATGTTACCTATAGAAGTTACCATCATGAAACTGAATGATTGATACGTCCTGAGTGGTATAGAACTGAATGGTACTGAACAGTGGAAGTCTGTATTCAGTAATCCAAATCTCAATCTTTGAAATTTCCAAAATAAGGTCCTTGGTAACCTATTATCATGGTGATGGTATTTCAGAAAGTATTTGGAATTTTTGTTTGACCATTTGGTGTAATCAGGGCCATATCCAGAGTTTATTTGGGGACACCCTTTCTTGCCTTTTTTTGCCTATTTTGGGGCGCATTATGTATTTGGGCGCATTTGTATGTAAAAAGCATTAAAATTGGCTGTAAAGTTTGGGTGCCCATACCCCTTAGTAACAGGTATCAAAATGGCTCTGGATATGGCCCTGGTAATTTACATGTGGTGAATGGCATCTTACTCAGAATTGCAAGCAGTTAGAACTCCTAAAATTACTGTAGACCAATGGGTCCAATTTTAATATTCTCACAACTACAGGAGCAATACCAGAACCGTTAGACTACCAACGATCATGGTTAAGCAATGGAAGCAACTGGCTGATGTCACAGCCAAGGGGCATACATGTGGTCCGATTTGTTGCGCTGTTGTACAGCTTCTCACATCGCAAATCTTCAATTACATTTTTATGCATTTTGCTTGTGACGGTTTTCAGTTTAATGACAAGGGGCATACATGTGGTCCGATTTGTTGCGCTGTTGTACAGCTTCTCACATCGCAAATCTTCAATTACATTTTTATGCATTTTGCTTGTGACGGTTTTCAGTTTAATGACAACGGATTCATATTTCTTGAATCAACAGCACTTTTCCCTCCATTCTCTATTATTATCCATCAATCAGACCTCCTTGCACCAACGACATATGCCATGATGTGGAAAAACTTGTCTCCCTTTTCTTATCAGTGACCATCAGTGTTTAAATAAACATACTGAACATGCTGAAAACCTCCAAATTCAGCCAAGAAACATTCAGATTCAATTTGCAGGATAAATTTGGTTTTCAAACACATTTCCAAACTATCATTTTTGGACTCATTTTCAGAACTTGTCACTTTGGAAATAGGCATATTTCATCAACAGCACAGACAGTTTAAAAAATTATCCCAAATTTAAGGGTTCTATGTGTATACTGAAATAGGGGGAGAGCTGTATCAGCACCTCATTGAGTTGAATTAATTTTGGAATAGAGAATTTGATAATTATTAGATGCATACAGATGATCAGAATTTAATTTGGGTGTGATTTGAATTTATTAAACAAAGAGACTGATTTGTAAGAGATTGGGCCCAATTGCAAATTAAATGTGAATGGACTTGGCGGGAAGTTGTATGGGTACCGGTATTAAAAAGAAAGAACGTTATTGTTGAACTGAAATACATGTATTAGCTGTACCCCCACAACACTGCATGAAATTTTACTGGCAGTCCGATCAACCAAACACAATATAGAAAAACAACGTTAGTTTTTAATAACTTTGAAGTGATCTGTCAAGGGTTGAGTGAATATGATTTAACATCGCTTTCAACACCAGTCATAACACTACATTTGAGTCCCTATTTCTTTTCACACATGGAAATGCCACGAGTCCTGGGACCAGCATAGGCAGTACTACTAGAAATATTAGGCAATTTTGTCCAAGTTTAAAGCCTGTTCTGCACATCAGATTGATTACAATGTAAGGGAGAAAACTCTTACCTACAAACACACATTACAGACACTTTAGTTTATCATGAGACAGAATATTAAAGCAGTAATTTTGTCATGAGATCAGTCCGGTCACCCTCACAATTAGCCACAGCATTCAGGAATTGCCGAGAAAAATGCTGTGGCATAGTCAGTTCACCTCAGCAATTATTAACATAGGGTTAAGTGGGAGTTACTTTGATGCTGCATGATTTTTGCTGAGGAGAGTTTTCCTAATTGTGAGGGCGGAGTCCTTGTACATGTGACATGCACAGGCATGATCAACCAAATCCCTTTTGATTGCACATGCCAGGAGGGATACCTATTGGCTCACAATTTTAGTGCAGCTGATTCTGGAGGTTTATTTTCAGGCATTGTTTTTTATCACAATTCACATGAATTCAAATAGATTCTCGCAATCGAGATATGGGAATCCAATGCTATCATTTCTTTGTAGATTGTTAACATAATTTGTGTGAGTGCTGACAGGAATCCGATTCCCAGATCCCCATGGAAATACAAGCCCCAATTTCTGGTGATTGAATTTTTTTTTTAAATTAAATAGCTCAAGTCACTGTCTTCCGATCGGATGGCGTATATATACGTTCAGAGAAGCAGTGCATGCCAGGAGCCGCGGAGCACATTCGAAAGTGGGGGGACTGAACTCTATTAGCTTACTGGCCATGTTAAATGTTGGACTGGTGCTATCTAAGATAGGACTTATAACAATTGGGCCCCCCCCCCCCTCCCGGCCCACCGCTTCGCGGCCCCTGCATGCCAGAAAGTCCTTCACCAAGCTTAGACTTAGTAATCATAAACTTAAAATTGAGGTTGGAAGACACACAAGACCTAAGACACCTGTTGAATGTTTGTGTACCACTTGCAATACTGTCGAGGACGAATTCCATTTTGTGTTGGCATGTGATCAGTATATAATACTACATGTAGATAGAGAAATACTGACGGATGCGGATAAATTTACCTTTATTATGTCCATAGATGATATCCATTTAACGAATGCCATCTGCAATACGCTGCATTCGTGGTTCACACAAAGATCCTTACAGTGAATCTCTGTACGGTACCCATTACCTGCATCTGGGACGAGTATAGAGGGATATGAAACGCGGCTCCTCTCTTTGAACTAGATATTGTCTCGCTAATTGATATGTTAATGAGTGATTAGTGATTGGTTAATTAGTACGCCTCGTCACTGATTGGGTTTTTGTGCGCAAAAGACCGTCACGTGTGCTTCGCTGCGAGTCCCGCCCTGTTTCGCTGGCCAATGCTTGGCGAATACACGTGCTTGTCAACTAGGCTCCATTAACGTGAACGCCAGTCAACTCAATTTAGGCCAAGATTGGTGACCAAAAAAAAATCTTTTACAGCTTAACGAGAGGCAAGAAACGATAAGAAACAAAACTAGTGCACGGGGAAAAAAAATCTAAAAAAACAAATGACCCAAAAGAGTAGTTCAATCACAACGAGAGATCCTGAAGGATCTTGGCGCCCACCATTGTCCGATAATTGTAAGCTAATGACAAGAGGATCTTTTTGTCCATTGTTACTAGAACAAATGATTGATTTGTAATTTTGTTTACAGAATTTCAAGTCTGAGCGAAAAAGATCGAAAAAGGGACACTGAAAAACACCAAGATAAAATCTTGAATAATCTAAAAGTTTCAGGAGTTTCAAGATTTCTAGAAACTGTACTTATGTCGGTTGTTATAATACAAGAGAAATGAGCAAAGTTAATCTGAAAGTGAATGTACATGTACGGAGGATCCGTCGCCTTCGTTTTGTAGTATTTTTGTTTATTTCTTGCACGTGTCATCATTGGGTACTGGAAGCGAAAACCAATCTCTTTGACACTTTGGCATGAGCTATGAAACATACTTAAGATTTTAAAATTAGGAACAAATGCTAATTCTGTTCTGTTTACTGGGCTAGTTTGTGATATCTCTTTTAAGATATCATGCTGGAAAATAGTAAGATGGTACAATACTTAATACTGAAGTAATGTCCGCGCAGTAATGTTGAAACTTCGAAAGTGCCTGAATCCTGACTATCTCCCTTGGATCGAAACATGCAGTAGTCTACAGTTGTCGAGTTGTGACGTTGAGTCACAAGAGTGACGTCCCTTCATATAGCCGACCCGCTGGCAGATGAAAGGGTAGGGCAGTTCACTTGCTACTGCATAGACTAAAGAAAACTGATTTAAAATTGGAAGAAATACATTTTAGTTCCGAATTATTTGAACTCCTTGATGTGGAAGGTGAAGGTATGGATATTCTCTATATTCAATATATAGAATATGTCCCCCTCTTGATCTGCCGACTCTTGTGATGCAACGTCACAACTCGGGAATATCTTATTAATTTGAAGTGTAACTTGAATTTTCGAATCGGACCAAAAAAGGTATCTTGCACAACTAGGCCCCATGTGGGACCTGTGTACCAAATTTCAGAAAGATCCATGAAATATTTTCTGAGAATTCACGATAACAATGTTTCGAGGGAAAATTCAAGATGGCCGCCTTGTGGACATATTGGATTTTCGATTCGGACCGAAAAAGGTATCTTGCACGACTACAGCCTGAGGGAAACCCGTGTACCAAATTTGAGAAAGATCCATGCAGTACTTCCTCAGAAGTCACGATAACAAAGCTGCATGGGAAAATCCAAGATGGCCACCTGTTGGCCATATTGGATTTTCGAATCGGACAAGAAAAGGTATCTTGCACAACTAGACGACAAGGAGAAACTGTGTACCAAATTTAACAAAGATCCATGCAGTAGTTCCTGAGAAATCGCAATAAAGTTTCATGGGGAAATCCAAGATGGCCACCTGATGGACATATTGGATTTTGGAATCGGACCGAAAAAGGTATCTTGCATATCGAGACCCTAAGGGGAACCTGTGTACCAAATTTGAGAAAGATCCGTGCAGTAGTTCCTGAGAAATGACGATAACAAAGTTTCATGGGGAAATCCAAGATGTCTGCCTGGTGGCCATGTTGCATTTTCGATTCGGACCGAAAAGGTATCTTGCACAACTAGACCCCAAGGGGAACCTGTGTACCAAATTTGAAAAAGATCCATGCAGTACTTCCTGAGAAATCGTGATAACAAGGTTTCATGGGGAAATCCAAGATGGCTGCCTTGTGGCCACATTGGATTTTCGATTCGGACCGAAAAAGGTATCTTGCACAACTAGACCCTAAGGGGAACCTGTGTACCAAATTTGAGAAAGATCCATGCAGTACATCCTGAGAAATGACGATAACAAAGTTTCATGGGGAAATCCAAGATGGCTGCCTGGTGGCCATATTGGATTTTCGAATCGGACCAGAAAAGTTATCTTGCACAACTAGACCCCAAGGGGAACCTGTGTACCAATTTGGGAAAGATCCATGCAGTACTTCCTGAGAAATGATGATAAAGTTTCATGAGGAAATCCAATATGGCTGCCTGGCGGCCATATTGGATTTTCGAATCGGACCAAAAAAGGTATCTTGCACAATTAGACACCAAGGGGAACCTGTGTACCAAATTTGAGAAAGATCCATGCAGTACTTTCTGAGAAATCGCGATAACAAGGTTTCATGGGGAAATCCAAGATGGCTGCCTTGTGGCCATATTGGATTTTCGATTAGGACAGAAAAAGATATCTTGCACAACTAGACCCCATGGGGAACCTGTGTACCAAATTTGAGAAAGACCCATGCAGTACTTCCTGAGAAATGACGATAACAATGTTTCTTGGAGAAATCCAAGATGGCTGCCTGGTGGCCATATTGGATTTTCGAATTGGACCACAAAAGGTATCTTGCACAACTAGACCCCAAGGGGAACCTGTGTATCCATGCAGTAGTTCCTGAGAAATCGTGATAACAAGGTTTCATGGGGAAATCCAAGATGGCTGCCTGGTGGCCATATTGGATTTTGAATCGGACCAGAAAAGGTATCTTGCACAACTAGACCCCAAGGGGAACCTGTGTACCAAATTTGAGAAAGATCCATGCAGCAGTTCCTGAGAAATCGCGATAACAAGGTTTCATGGGGAAATCCAAGATGCCTGCCTGGTGGCCATATTGGATTTTCAAATCGGACCAAGAAAGGTATCATGCACAACTAGACCCCAAGGGGAACCTGTGTACCAAATTTGAGAAAGATCCATCAAGCAGTTCCTGAGAAATCGCGATAACAAGAATTGTTTACGGACGGACTGACGACTGACGACGGACAACAGACTGACGGACGGACGACGGACCACGGACAACAAGCGATTTGAACAGCCCATCATCTGGTGATGGTGGGCTAAAAACGTAGAATTGTGAGATTTGTTCAGAATTCTAGATATTTAGCATTTTTACCATTTTCACAAGCAATTATTTACAAAAACGAAAATGAAAAATTAAAACATTTTGCGTACTATCAATGACATGCTTGCATATTTTGTAAAAACTAGCACATATATACTTCAAAGATTGAGATAAATGAGAAGTTTGATCACAAAGATGGAAAAAAATGAGTTTTTCCTTCCCGCTCTGTCCGCTCAGTTATCGGCAGCGCAGAGCGGTCGAAAGTTGTCATGAAAATATGCATCTTTTCGATAAAATCCCTCAAAAGTTTCTTCTCTCTTGATCAAATAATCTGATGCCAATTGCTGCAGAAGAACGTTTATAAAACTGGTAAAATCTGGAATGAATTTGTGACGAAAACTAGGCGATGCAAAGAAACAATAATGGTGGTATATAATGTCTCACAGAATCTCGCCAGGCTCACGCACGTATGGGCGAGACATACATTCAGCGTGAGCTCACGGCGGCGCCTTTGATGTCGGGGTATGATTCATATCCCTTTAATATTCGTCCCAGCTTGCATGTGTTAAAGCATGATGTTGTTTTAACTCATTGCCTACGGTAAGCCGTTGTGAGCGGCCCACGTTTCTTAAACTTGCGCCGGAAAGCCGTTGTCAGCAGCTTCTTGGTAACCTGTGATTGGTTGTTTCGGCCTCGTAGCGAAAAATTGACCAATTAACGGTTCCGTGATATATGAATCACTGGCTACATTCTTTTCAGCCTCGATTTAGAGTTTACATCGGGAATCCCCAAATAACGTCATGTCATGTGACAATTGTGTGGGGAAACTCCAAAAATGGCCGCTGCGGCCGTCGTGTGTTGTGTTTTTGTTTTCTACTGCCTAGACAACATACAAGTTCAAGAACGGTTTCCATCATCAGATTTTATTAATATGAATCACCAAAGCATCAAGGATTGTAAAAATATATAGATAGCCTCATGAAATGCGACAAATGAAATATGTTTTCCAAGCATGGCGTCACCATCCCGTGTGGGCGACGTAACTTCGTAAGTTGTGCGTGTGTTTTTTTTCTCCCGACTTGAAAAAACAAACAATTCAATCTGGTTTCCATCATAAGTTTTTATTTATATGAATCCCCAAAGCATATAAGGATTGTAAAAATATATAGTTTACCCTACCTACAGTACCCATGGAAAAATCTTAGGGCCATGATTATAACCATATGCGGAAATTAATATTTTTGCATAATTTATTCCGGCCAGTTGTGAATATTATTTATTCCATACTAGGCAAAGAGTTAATATTGATTGTTCGAAGCTGATGCTGCTTCTTCCGTGTTCTACATGTACTCTGCAGTGTCTAGGGTGTTCAGTACAATAAATATTGAATTGAATTGAATTGGACACTTTCTTCTATTCGGCCATCTTTACCAAGTTGATCATGATCGGAAGATATTGATATGAGTTGGCAATGCAAGAATGGGTCAGGAGCTTTGTGTACAGGGAGAAAAGTACACATGTAGTTGACATGTTTTATTGTTTAGAACTCATTCAATGCCATTCAATTATTTTGTCATGTTCTTGTTCTTGTTCTTGTTCTTGTTTATATCCCTCCTGTGTATAGGAGCACCTCCAATTGGAGTAGTCAATTATAGTCATTGATAGTAAGCAAATAAAGTAAAGTAAAGACAATTGCAACCAATTCTGGGCATCAGCAGTCTCAGGTTGGGTTTAGGAGTTCGTTTCTTCTGTGATGTATTGAGTATGTGTAATGTCTCATTACTTTCTCACTGGTAGGAACACATCCGGAACAGGATAGAAATCGTTCTGGGTTTAATATCAGAACTACAAATTTTTCCATATTACCAGAGACGCCTAGTGCCTTAACTTTGCACTCCGCACAAAGGTTTTCCATCAAAAGTGAAGAGTATTTATGCCGAATGTCTTTCAACACAGGGCAAATCAGCAGGAAATGTGTCCGATCCTCTGTTCCACTCAAACACAGCTGGCACTGAGGGTTGACCGTATATTGGTTGAAAGCTGCCCTGTTTGCTTGGAGGGTATAGGACCCAGTGAGAATCCGAAGTCTAACTGGGAGTCGGCGGATATCTGCTGGGTTCGACGTCACGGAGGACAGAGCCACATGCGGCTTCCCGGGTGTACTACTCACTAGGTATCTAAGAGATGGATACATTTTTGCTCTGGTGGTCAGGAGATCTGTCCAATAGATGGTGACTGTCCTATTTACTATCCTCTTCCATTCCTGTTTAGGTGGTAGATTATCCAACAACATGTGGATGGATGGAAGACTGTATTTTGCTAGTACCTTCCTGGTCAGTGCAAACCAGCTTCTCTTGTCGAGGCCCTTCATGAAGACCTGTCGGATGACAATGTTGTGTAGGGTAGAATTTTCCACAGCTATAATGTTTCGCAGGCTTGTTAGCATGCGAATATGAAGTCGCGGCTCTATTGGTAATATTCCCAGGAGTATGAATGGTGCAGGATCACCAACTCTGTTCGGTAGTGACAGTAGTTCCTTTAATGTTTTCTTGTGAAATTGCTCAAGTTTACCAATATCGGTTTGGGTCAGTAGGAGCGTCTCTGTTCCGTGCAGTAAGATTGGGAGTATATACGTCTCTAGAAGATGTGAAGCACAAAGTGGATTTAGGCCATTTTTGCCGTGTAGCCCTGCACCCATGAGGGAGTACATGGCCCTTCTTGCTTTTTTGATGTTTTCGTCGATTGTCAGCTTAGGATTTACTATAGTACCATCACGATGTATCCCAAGGTGTACTGCAGATGTGGGTGTAGGAAGTTCTTGCTCATCGATCTTCAGGGTTAACTCACCTACACAGGATTTGCTGTTTTCTGTGAGAACTACACTTTTTGTTGGCTGGAGTTCATAGAGCTGGTTGTGACTATAATCAGAGGATATTTCCAGCATACACTGTAGATCTGTGTCGGTCGTGGCTACCGGAGCGACATCATCAGCACAGGTGGGGGCACCACACGGTGTTATCCCTATACGAGTTCCATGAGTGGTACTTGCCAGGGTGGCCAGTAAGTTGTTAATATAGACTTTGTATAGATCAGTTGAAAGGACTCCGCCCTGTCGTACTCCTTGTTTGATGGCTATTGGGTCCGACAGCATTCCGCACCATTTCACTTGTGTCTGTGCTCGATCATGGATGTCACAAATTAATAGCCACAGAGATCCATCAATGCCGGCAGAGTACAGTTTCCTGAATAGACTTGGATGATGAACTACATCAAAGGCTGCTTTTGCATCCAATAATGCTACATATGCCGGATGGAGCCTTGTTCCGTGTTCAAGGACGGCCTCTTGGAGTACCAGACCACTGAATAGAGGAGATACCCTCTGGGTAAAGCCAAACTGTAATGGGTGCTGCTCCCTCATCAATGTATCCTGGATTCTGCTGCGAATTATGTTCTCCAAAATTTTTGTAACCACGGGTGTGACAGTGATACCTCTGTAATTTGCTGAGACAGTTTTGTCGCCTTTGTTTTTGTATATTGGCGTTAATAGTCCTAGTTTCATCGTGTCAGGAATTTTCCTATGGCGGAGGATTGCATTTAGGAGTATCAGGATGTACTCGGTTACACGCTGACCCCCATACTTAAGATGTTCAGCTGTTAGGCCATGGGCATCAGGTGCTTTCCCTGAGTTGAGCTTAGAGACTGCATCATTAACTTCTGTTGATGAGAACGGGTCTGGGTCAGAGTCATATTTATTACACAAGTCTTTAATCAGAAGCTCATCAAACTCGTACTCATTTTTACGTGCACGTTCGTGTATGGAGTCAGTTTTTTCTGTGGTGAGGGTACTGAAGTGGGCTTGCCATCCCTTGGGGACATCGTCACCTGAGTAAGACTGGTCACCAACATTTAGCTTAGTGAGTTGACTGGGCTGTACTTTCCGCTGAGACTTTACCAGGCGATAAAAGAGGTTTTTATCCTGGGACTGAGCATCCATTATAGATTGTAATTTTAGGTCCCGGTTCACAGCAGCAGCTTTTCTCTGCGTCCGCCGGACATCAAGTTTAGCTTGTCTGCGTTGTATAACCAGAGAGTCAGTCGGGTCGCGTGAACAGCCAGCACACTTCCATTCATGATGCACTCGCTTACTTTTCGAGACTGCTTCGGCGATTTCTTCATTCCAGAGAGACCTATGCCGAGTTGATGGAGGTTTTTGTGATTGAGAAGAGGCTAGTAAGGCTTCAGACGTCAGAACACTACATATCTTGGAGTAGATCATATGAATGTCACATACTGTCATGCAGACTGGATTTGATCCGTTGAGACTAACTTCTAACTGTTCCTGATATTCTCGCTGGTCAACCTTACTCCATTGGACTTTCAGGCAGACATCTTGGACCGGTAGCGATACTGTCGGCTGGGTGACTAATTTGGGAGTGTTCAGTAGTAGTCGCATAACCAGCGGAAAATGGTCAGAGCTGTTGCTGTATAATCTGTCAAGCCGGCGAGTCTTGAGAATTAGTGTTTCTGGCGCGGTAGTGAGGAAGTAGTCTATTGTAGAGAAGTCCCGACCGTTAGGATGTTCAAAAGTTGGACCTTCTGTGAAACTGAGCAGTCTGAATTTATCCATGAGTAGGCGGAGCTGGGTTTTCCGCTTCTCATTGACTTCTGAAGTTAGGTCGCAGTTAAAATCACCACATAGAAGGATGCAATGGGACGAACTATACTTGGCGACAATTTCATGGAGTTGGTCAAGTATCTCTTGATATTCCTCATCAGCTATGGCTCCATTCCTAGTAGGCATGTATATTGAAGCAATAAGGAGCGGAGTCAGGACTGTACAGGGGTTTTTCTAGCCGTTTTTTCATCGTGGTTACCACGATGAAAAACAATATATATTGAGTTTTGCAGAAAAATTTCAAATTGAGTTTTGCCGTTTGTGCGCGAAGCGCACGAAAAAAAATTTGAGTTTTCCCACAACATACCAGTTGTCAGTTGATAGGTTGTTTCGCATGACCCGCCCGCATCAATATTTTGGAAATAAATAATGCCGCATGTATTTTAATTATCAGTAGTTATTGTTCGTAAAAGAAATAAGTAAGCAAATCTAAGTAAAACGAATGAACCTTCACAGCGCGAGTCAGCGAGAAGGCGACTGAAGAGCCGCCATCTTGGTTCACATTCTTGGGGAAAGCCGTAGTTCAAAACGAGGCACAGTCCTTTTCTAGCGAGGATTCCCTCGTGTCAAGCACGTGGCAGTAAATTTTTAACTCCGGCACTTTTGACGGTCGCGTACCAAAGCCATCGTGGTTTCAGTTTATGGATCAGTTGTTTACTCATCAACCAATTCATTTAACCATCCATTTATCTGATGAAACGCTTTTGAGGGAAGTGGTCGAGCGCTTCACGTCTTCACTCCCGACAACAACAACAACACAGACTGTCGACCAATATTATACTCGTAGCTTGAGGACGACGGACATACAAAATTCGTCGCCGTGGACAGAGAATCCATATCTTCAATCAGTGTAAAAGAAATAAAGAAGATTTCAATAAGAGGGGACTCCTGATGTTGAAAATTCGGGTAATAAATTCTGCAGTTATCTTTAATATTGATCACAAGTGAGAGTTTTTTCCCTTGATTTCTGTTTACACAATGTGTGTGCATTTGAGTTTTACTGTCTACCATAATTATTTACATAATGTTTCAATTAAAATAAAGCAAACTTAAAATGTCTCTTTAAAGAATAATTATTTCATAAATATTTTTTTCTGGCGATATTTATGAGAGATTTCAGAGTGTATAAATCTGTACAATAGGAATGTTGCCAGGTTGTATATTCGATCACAGTCTTCTCTGTTAATGGTAAAAAATTTAGCTTCAATAATTAATAATTATAGCATCTAGCATGTATGTTTTAATTAGCATGAGGTCATGCTAAACAACCTATGGTTTCTGAAGAAGTTTCGTAAACATATGATCAAACATATGACCAACCTCAGTTCTGTAATTGGTGCGATGAAAAAGTTGGAAAAATTGAGTTTCATCATTTTTTTGATGAAAAAGGCAAAAATATTGAGTATTGTAGATTTCTTTGCGCGCCATAGGCGCGAAAACACATTGAGTTTTCAAAATTTTGAAATTGAGTTTATGAACAATTTTGGGCTAGAATAACCCCTGCTGTAACAAGTGTAATACACTGTATGCGAGTACTACCCTCTGTAGTGGGTCGGACAACATGTGATAGAGATTTCCTCCAAAAGACTGCTACCCCTCCATATCCTCTTGGTTTTTGCAGGGCAGTGATCGGATTATCACTGTCAACAGCTTTTCCTTCACATACGAACTGTGGATTAAAGGCATTCAGACTGGAGAGTTGGTAATCAAAGAGCCAGTGTTCCTGCACGCAGACTATATCAGCTTGGTTCAGAATGTTTTGTACGGACTCAGAGTTGGTTTCAATGTTCTTACAGTTAAAGGTGATCACTGTAAGTTCGGTATCACGGTTTATATGGTCAATTTTCACTGGACGAGTCACCGTTAGATTTTGTGTTTTGTCAGGCTGGCAGGACATAAAAAAGACTGAGAATCAGTTGTATCATCTTTTTCAGGAGATGGCTGCACTTGCTCATTGGTGTTGTTCGAGTTTGGACTGGAATAGCATTTTTCACTAGTCAAGTGCAAATCTGGGGTATTCGTGGGTAGGTCGGTTGTATCAGGCTGGGAGTCCAGATTACAGGGGACATCTAATAGTCGGCTCCTCTCTGGGACAGTCACTGGGGTGCCTTGGTTATGTGTGTGGTGATTCAGTGTGAGCGGGTTCTGAGACATGTTATTCTGACTGGTTGGCATGAGTGGAGATGTTTCAGAAGTTGGATTGAATGGTGCATCAATAGTTGAATGGGAGTGTAAGTTTGTATGATGTGATCTGGTAGAATAGTTGGTAGGGATGTGAGAGCTGTAGTTCCTCTGTTGTGGTACATGTGTGTGTGGGTGCATATTACGTACGAATGCATGAGGTGTCTGGTTAGTTAGTTGTGGTACATGTGTGTGTGGGTGCATATTACGTACGAATGCATGAGGTGTCTGGTTAGTTAGTTGTGGTACATGTGTGTGTGGGTGCATATTACGTACGAATGCATGAGATGTCTGGTTAGTTAGTTGTGGTACATGTGTGTGTGGGTGCATATTACGTACGAATGCATGAGGTGTCTGGTTAGTTAGTTGTGGTACATGTGTGTGTGGGTGCATATTACGTACAAATGCATGAGGTGTCTGGTTAGTTAGTTGTGGTACATGTGTGTGTGGGTGCATATTACGTACGAATGTATGAGGTGTCTGGTTAGTTAGTTGTGGTACATGTGTGTGTGGGTGCATATTACGTACGAATGCATGAGGTGTCTGGTTAGTTAGTTGTGGTACATGTGTGTGTGGGTGCATATTACGTACGAATGCATGAGGTGTCTGGTTAGTTAGTTGTGGTACATGTGTGTGTGGGTGCATATTACGTACGAATGCATGAGGTGTCTGGTTAGTTAGTTGTGGTACATGTGTGTGTGGGTGCATATTACGTACAAATGCATGAGGTGTCTGGTTAGTTAGTTGTGGTACATGTGTGTGTGGGTGCATATTACGTACGAATGCATGAGGTGTCTGGTTAGTTAGTTGTGGTACATGTGTGTGTGGGTGCATATTACGTACGAATGCATGAGGTGTCTGGTTAGTTAGTTGTGGTACATGTGTGTGTGGGTGCATATTACGTACGAATGCATGAGGTGTCTGGTTAGTTAGTTGTGGTACATGTGTGTGTGGGTGCATATTACGTACAAATGCATGAGGTGTCTGGTTAGTTAGTTGTGGTACATGTGTGTGTGGGTGCATATTACGTACGAATGCATGAGGTGTCTGGTTAGTTAGTTGTGGTACATGTGTGTGTGGGTGCATATTACGTACGAATGCATGAGGTGTCTGGTTAGTTAGTTGTGGTACATGTGTGTGTGGGTGCATATTACGTACGAATGCATGAGGTGTCTGGTTAGTTAGTTGTGGTACATGTGTGTGTGGGTGCATATTACGTACGAATGCATGAGGTGTCTGGTTAGTTAGTTGTGGTACATGTGTGTGTGGGTGCATATTACGTACGAATGCATGAGGTGTCTGGTTAGTTAGTTGTGGTACATGTGTGTGTGGGTGCATATTACGTACGAATGCATGAGGTGTCTGGTTAGTTAGTTGTGGTACATGTGTGTGTGGGTGCATATTACGTACGAATGCATGAGGTGTCTGGTTAGTTAGTTGTGGTACATGTACATGTGTGTGTGGGTGCATATTACGTACAAATGCATGAGGTGTCTGGTTAGTTAGTTGTGGTACATGTGTGTGTGGGTGCATATTACGTACAAATGCATGAGGTGTCTGGTTAGTTAGTTGTGGTACATGTGTGTGTGGGTGCATATTACGTACGAATGTATGAGGTGTCTGGGTTAGTTAGTTGTGGTACATGTGTGTGTGGGTGCATATTACGTACGAATGCATGAGGTGTCTGGTTAGTTAGTTGTGGTACATGTGTGTGTGGGTGCATATTACGTACGAATGCATGAGGTGTCTGGTTAGCTAGTTGTGGTACATGTGTGTGTGGGTGCATATTACGTACGAATGCATGAGGTGTCTGGTTAGTTAGTTGTGGTACATGTGTGTGTGGGTGCATATTACGTACGAATGCATGAGGTGTCTGGTTAGTTAGTTGTGGTACATGTGTGTGTGGGTGCATATTACGTACGAATGCATGAGGTGTCTGGTTAGCTAGTTGTGGTACATGTGTGTGTGGGTGCATATTACGTACGAATGCATGAGGTGTCTGGTTAGTTAGTTGTGGTACATGTGTGTGTGGGTGCATATTACGTACAAATGCATGAGGTGTCTGGTTAGTTAGTTGTGGTACATGTGTGTGTGGGTGCATATTACGTACGAATGCATGAGGTGTCTGGTTAGTTAGTTGTGGTACATGTGTGTGTGGGTGCATATTACGTACGAATGCATGAGGTGTCTGGTTAGTTAGTTGTGGTACATGTGTGTGTGGGTGCATATTACGTACGAATGCATGAGGTGTCTGGTTAGTTAGTTGTGGTACATGTGTGTGTGGGTGCATATTACGTACGAATGCATGAGGTGTCTGGTTAGCTAGTTGTGGTACATGTGTGTGTGGGTGCATATTACGTACGAATGCATGAGGTGTCTGGTTAGTTAGTTGTGGTACATGTGTGTGTGGGTGCATATTACGTACGAATGCATGAGGTGTCTGGTTAGCTAGTTGTGGTACATGTGTGTGTGGGTGCATATTACGTACGAATGCATGAGGTGTCTGGTTAGTTAGTTGTGGTACATGTGTGTGTGGGTGCATATTACGTACAAATGCATGAGGTGTCTGGTTAGTTAGTTGTGGTACATGTGTGTGTGGGTGCATATTACGTACGAATGCATGAGGTGTCTGGTTAGTTAGTTGTGGTACATGTGTGTGTGGGTGCATATTACGTACAAATGCATGAGGTGTCTGGTTAGTTAGTTGTGGTACATGTGTGTGTGGGTGCATATTACGTACGAATGTATGAGGTGTCTGGTTAGTTAGTTGTGGTACATGTGTGTGTGGGTGCATATTACGTACGAATGCATGAGGTGTCTGGTTAGTTAGTTGTGGTACATGTGTGTGTGGGTGCATATTACGTACGAATGCATGAGGTGTCTGGTTAGTTAGTTGTGGTACATGTGTGTGTGGGTGCATATTACGTACAAATGCATGAGGTGTCTGGTTAGTTAGTTGTGATACATGTGTGTGTGGGTGCATATTACGTACGAATGCATGAGGTGTCTGGTTAGTTAGTTGTGATACATGTGTGTGTGGGTGCATATTACGTACGAATGCATGAGGTGTCTGGTTAGTTAGTTGTGATACATGTGTGTGTGGGTGCATATTACGTACAAATGCATGAGGTGTCTGGTTAGTTAGTTGTGATACATGTGTGTGTGGGTGCATATTACGTACAAATGCATGAGGTGTCTGGTTAGTTAGTTGTGGTACATGTGTGTGTGGGCATGCACAAATGGCATGAGGTGTCTGGTTAGTTAGTTGTGGTACATGTGTGTGTGGGTGCATATTACGTACGAATGCATGAGGTGTCTGGTTAGTTAGTTGTGGTACATGTGTGTGTGGGTGCATATTACGTACGAATGCATGAGGTGTCTGGTTAGTTAGTTGTGGTACATGTGTGTGTGGGTGCATATTACGTACGAATGCATGAGGTGTCTGGTTAGCTAGTTGTGGTACATGTGTGTGTGGGTGCATATTACGTACAAATGCATGAGGTGTCTGGTTAGTTAGTTGTGGTACATGTGTGTGTGGGTGCATATTACGTACAAATGCATGAGGTGTCTGGTTAGTTAGTTGTGGTACATGTGTGTGTGGGTGCATATTACGTACGAATGCATGAGGTGTCTGGTTAGTTAGTTGTGGTACATGTGTGTGTGGGTGCATATTACGTACGAATGCATGAGGTGTCTGGTTAGTTAGTTGTGGTACATGTGTGTGTGGGTGCATATTACGTACAAATGCATGAGGTGTCTGGTTAGTTAGTTGTGGTACATGTGTGTGTGGGTGCATATTACGTACGAATGCATGAGGTGTCTGGTTAGTTAGTTGTGGTACATGTGTGTGTGGGTGCATATTACGCACAAATGCATGAGGTGTCTGGTTAGTTAGTTGTGGTACATGTGTGTGTGGGTGCATATTACGTACGAATGCATGAAAGCATAGTTAGTTGTGGTACATGTGTGTGTGGGTGCATATTACATAAAAATGCATGAGGTGTCTGGTTAGTTAGTTGTGGACATGTGTGTGTGGGTGCATATTACGTACAAATGCATGAGGTGTCTGGTTAGTTAGTTGTGGTACATGTGTGTGTGGGTGCATATTACGTACAAATGCATGAGGTGTCTGGTTAGTTAGTTGTGGTACATGTGTGTGTGGGTGCATATTACGTACGAATGCATGAGGTGTCTGGTTAGTTAGTTGTGGTACATGTGTGTGTGGGTGCATATTACGTACGAATGCATGAGGTGTCTGGTTAGTTAGTTGTGGTACATGTGTGTGTGGGTGCATATTACGTACGAATGCATGAGGTGTCTGGTTAGTTAGTTGTGGTACATGTGTGTGTGGGTGCATATTACGTACGAATGCATGAGGTGTCTGGTTAGTTAGTTGTGGTACATGTGTGTGTGGGTGCATATTACGTACAAATGCATGAGGTGTCTGGTTAGTTAGTTGTGGTACATGTGTGTGTGGGTGCATATTACGTACAAATGCATGAGGTGTCTGGTTAGTTAGTTGTAATACATGTGTGTGTGGGTGCATATTACGTACAAATGCATGAGGTGTCTGGTTAGTTGGGATGTTGTGAATGTAGGATGGGTGTAGGTATGGTGGTGGTATGGAGATGTAGGGGTAATGTGGTACACTGATGTTTGATAAGTTGGTTGGGTACATAGTATGAGGATAGACAGGAGGGGGTGGAGGCTGATGTAGTGGAGGTGTATATGAGGAACAGTGTTGCTGGTTTGTGGAGGATGGAGGTTGCGATGTATTTTGAGATTTTTGTTCCAGCAGTTGGATTCTTCTCTTCAGGTCCTCTAATTCAAGATGTTGTATTCTTTGACTTAGTCTATTTATATCTGTAGATGAGTCTTGCTGTGTATTTGACAGAGTCTCTATCCGAGGGGTCTGAGTCGAGGGCTCAGCATGGGATTCGGGTTCCAGCGAGAGTATTCGCATTCTCAGAAGTTTGTTAGTTTTTTCAAGTTCTGCTATTCGAGTTTCCAGCTTGACCGCATATGCCTGTGCAGTGCATAGATCTCTCTTAGCATCTTTAACTCCAGCTTCCTTTTTCTTGAGGTCGTCTTCAGCCTTCTTTAATTTGACCTCACGCGCGCGGATATTTTTTAATTCAGTAGTTAGGTTGGCTACAAAGACTGGATCTGGATGGATTCCATTGCTTGGGTTGGGAGGGGAAGGAGTAACAGCATCCGTACCGCCCTCATTTGTCACATCTATCACCATAACTGCTGAGCGGTTGTCAGCTGGCTTTCTTGTCGTAGCACCTACAGTTTTTTTCGGGTTTGGATTGATATTGTCTTTTACCGGGATGGTGATGTCACCCTGTGCTTTAGGCACGTCGTTACAGAGTCTGCAAGATGGGCAGACATAGTCATCAACGGAGATGGTTTCCATTGTGGCACAGCAGATTTCATGGAACAGACCCTGGCAGGACTTACAGGAGATCAGAGGGGAGTTTCCCATGGGTTTATCACAAGCCAAGCATACAGGATCAGGAACGGGCTGGGAGGTCTGACTCTCTTCTACCAGTATGGATTTTGCTAATGTAGTTTCTCTGTTTAATCCTCTAGATGCACGCATCAGGTCTGGGGCATAAACTCGATTGTTCCTGATAGATACTGAGGATATAAGGTCACGTTGGGTAGAAGTTGATGTATTGGTAGGATGAATATCCGAAGGATTATGGGTCGACTGTAGGATGTAGGCTGGTAGTATGCCTGGTGGCCTCTGTATTTCAGGAGATCCTTGTATGGTCAGGACTTGTTCCTCAATCTCTGAGTGTACATGTTTATCAGAGTCTGGGTGGTCTGGACAATTGTATTCTATACCTGGGATTGATTCTAGTTTATCTATAATTTCAGGTGATAACTTAGCACATCTGTAATGTATCCAGTGTGAGCCAGCTTCACAGTAAATAGACCTAGTCAAGCAGTTTTTCCTACATCTGGGACAACTGTGTGGGGCAGCTGGAAGTTTGGGCTTTTCAGCCACTTCCAGGAACCTTGCAGGGGGGCGGCTAGTCCTGGTACGAGAATTGTCCATACGATCATTAGGTTGGTCAGGGTCATTGTTGGTAACATTTGAGTTCAGTGGTGGATTGAATTGAGTCTTTGGCTTACCGAGTTGTTGTAAAGCTGTGTGAAAGAGATCTCTGAGTTTCTTGTTCCAAGTGGACAAGTCTACCTGTGTCCCATTGACTCTGAGGGATTCAAGAAGCTGAGAAATTTCCTCAAGGTCGTCCTGAAAGAACTGATTCAAGCCATCACCATTGATAAGGATGTTTGACTTTGTATGATACATATTGACAGTATAACGTTTTCCTCTTGGTGGAATTATCTTGTACACAATCTGAGTCTCGCTTCCCCGTTTATCTACTGTGGGCTGATTGATAACTCTCCCTTTGGATGCTGGAAAGTCAGAATAGAGTTGTGCAAGTATGCGTCTCAATACTAGGTACATGGCGGAGTTCGCTTCCAGGAAAACTCCTCCATCCTTGGGGGTAATTTTGATATCGGCTGACCGATTTGCCGCTACAATTTGTTTTTGAAGGGTACGAGCAACATTGAGGGAAAATTCCAGTCGAATACAGTTACCAGTACTTGGTTGTATAACAGTTGGTCTAATAGGTGACACAGGACGATCAGTTGAGGGTCCTTGGATGAGAGATGGGGCAAGAGAGTTCACCATAATGTCACATTGATTATTGCGATTCACCATAATGCAAGGGATCTGTTCAGACAGTTCACGTTACCTGGGGTGTGAGGACTGCCCCTCAGTATCTGTTATCACGATTTGTGGACTGGTTGGCGATGAGCGATTAGTCAGTTGATTGTTTCCTTCTCAGAAATTAAGGGACAATTGTGTTCACAGGGTCCTTATTGAATGGGCTTCAGCAAAATTTTTAGATCTAGTTAAGAGGACACTTGATTAAAAGAAAGCAATTCAGTTCATTTGTGCAGGATGTGGAATTAAGTTTGAATCAGTTCATTTTTACAGGACTTCGACGGGTCTTGATTAAAACAGACTTGATTAAAAGGATCGATTCAATTCATTCGTAGTAGGTGAATTAATTTTTGATTACTTCATCTTCAGTACTTTACCAGCTTCATCAGATCTTGATCTTGATATAAAACTTGATCTTGGTTAAAACACGGGATTAAAAGGGAGCAGATCAGTTCATTCATGCATTATTGGGAGGATGAATTAAGTTCATATACTCAGGACTTTTACGGGTGTTTCTCGACACTGGGATGTTGTTGTTGTTGTTACAATGTCATGGTAACCACAAATACAGGAATTACGAAACGAAACGATCGAAAGCGAAAGCAGAGGATAGAATAGGCTTGGACTAGTAGTTGAGACTTTCGATGATTATAGCCACCAGAGGGAATGATCTTCTTCTTGAAACTTGAAATTGGCCGAGAGAAGTTTTTGTTTCCCAAGATGGCGGCTCGATTGCACCAGGCAGAATTCACGAGATTTCCAACTCCTGAACTGAGGGCTCCAGAATCGGTTGCAAATTAAAATACACTAGAACTAGCTAAGCTAAAAGACGATAAAAGGCTGGAACAGAGGTGTGCTGGAACAAAAAACATAAAATAAAACACTACACAATACTAAAAATCTACAACTACAGGAGCAAAATAAAAAGACGTGCGATCTGTACAGAGTCCGTGCGACTTAACTTAGCTGGGAAAAGAATTCCACTCATGCAACTTATCTCGGACATTTTGCCAATGTAACTGGAGGGACATTCTGCCCATTTGATGAAGTAAATGACTTTAGCCCCTGTATCACTACATTCTCTGCCTTCGTAGGTGATAAGGAGGCTATGTTACAGTTGCTATGATGAATCAAATTGATGGCATATTGGGGAAGTCTTTAATGTCATTATTGCCATCTACATGCAGAAACTCTACAAACCATTATAAACTGGTTTAATTATTCAGTTCCCCCATAAGAACTGTGGATTAGTTATGCATTTCATTGTTATTGTCTCCATTGTATATGTTCCTAGAAATAAGCCTCAGTATTTTAGTTCAGTGGTTCCCACACTACCATTTGTTGTACTACAGTTCGCAGATTTGGAAAGTTACCGCGGAAAGCTAGTTTGTCATGCATAAAGTGTCCTTTGTCGCGTTATTCCTAATTCTATAACACTTGAGTCAATAACATCGAGTTAACCGTGCATTTATTACACGTATCAGCACGGTTATGTGAAATCAACACCCGTCAAGTGCAGATGTTCATTGGGAGATTCCATTTCATAAGTTGGGATGAGGAAAGGGACGTCTGCTTTCATACAAGTAACAATCGAATAAAACAAACAAATAAATTAAAAGATGAAATTTCTTTCTGAAGTTTAACTGTTTCCATCGTGAAATTGATTAACAAAGCGACACAAATAGACATATATCCACATAATTTCCACACAGCTGACGCAGCTGACAGTAAAACTCCCCATTTGAGAGACCACATAAACTCGTCCACTGACATTGACACGATGCCAACCTGGATGAGAGCACCAGTGAACGAGGTTTTTTCGAGAAAGGGGAGGAAGGTTGTCAAAGTTTAAAATATGTTTTCAACTTTTCATTATAATCTTTGCTGATAATCAATTTGGGTAGTGCAATAGAATAGAAATAAAGTTTTCATAGGCGTGCTCAATGGTTATTTTACGCGCAGTTAGTGTGGAAAAGTTCATAAATTTTAGAGCGCAGGCCCTAGTTCTAAAATATAAATTTTTCGCACGCCTATGAAAACATTATTTCTTAAATATAATGTACAGACATAGAGAATGTGTACATTGCGACAAGTGTGTATGCATTGGTGAGCTTTCGGACAAGACTTTACTCAACATCAGGTATTTTAGCAATAGCACTCGTGTAGCAATTCACAATGTGAGTTTACACAGACTTTAGTAACATTTTCAGTTTTCCAGGTATCAGTATCAATAGATACAGGTAAATCTGTTCTCTAAGTGTAATTTTAATACCAACTACCGCCTGATGAATATGTTCAGGTGAACATCGCCACGTGAATAGAGATAATTCATGTGTGTTTATTAACGTTACTTTAGCCCAGAAGCGCATAACAATGTCGCAAGTTATATTATCAGACGCTCTGGTGGAGTGTTCCCCTAATTCATAATACCATTCGATGGTATATGCATAATTCCATTTCAAGAATTTGAATTCTTCAATCAGGGGATTTAGATCGTGAAGATATTCCACGGTGCTCTGTTTTCCGGTGTCTTCATTGCAAAGAAATCGTGAAGACAGCTGTGCTCAGTCGAGAGCAATCCAGATATCCTGAGATGGTAACCTGGCCATATGAGGCGCTAAAGTGCGTCATTACCCATGTGGCGTTACCCCAAACTTAGGGAACAAACAATTTCTTCTGTTAACGGGTCTTTACAGGCGATAACCTCTGTTCGCAAATGCTAATTTAACTTCGTGATCTTCAACAATATTCGGTTTTGAAAGTTACTTTTACCGATATATGCAGTATCGGTACGACCAACCTTAAAACGTTGCTGGTGCCTAATCTTGGCATGACGTCACGTGGGCAATGGCGTCATTGCGCGTCTCCTACTGCTAAACATCTCTGTATTTTCACAGTCGTGTTCCAATTCGGGGTCGATGATGTGATGTCATTTCTCCTTCAACATTACATATAGGTTCCTCGTATGTTCCTGGTGGGGTTATGCAAATGGTTTTAATATTCCACTCTTGTAATACACCGCGATGAACGAACACTTCCTCGAGAGATGCTCAGTCCCAGGAATTTAACATACCCCTTAACATAGTGCTGCATATAAAAGGCTTACCTGCTAAAACAAATCCCCAGGAGTGAGATCCCGATGTTTCCACCAGCACACCTGGAACCAAGAATGGATTATATGTACGTAATCTTCTGCCAGTCCACGCTGTCTGCTCATGAAGACTTGGCGCGATATGCAAGATATGCAATCCACTAAGTATTTCTGCACCAGAATATTACATTCACTTTATCTTGTTTATGCCTATACGCCGTTTTCGAAAGAAAATTCATACAAATGATTAAGAATTGTATATCCATAGCCCTGATCTTCACCATTTTATTTTTACCTGCAACTGGAGGGCCCAGCATATACCCGACACCGGACACAAATAATTGGACCCCGTATGCTACAGCCAGGTGGCGCAGTCCAGCGATGTCCTTGGTGATAGTTGTCAGAACTACATACGGGCCGCCTGAGCAGATTCCAAACACAGCCGCGTAGAGCATTGATACGGTGAACGTGTTCGGAAGGAACGGAAAGACGATAGTTAAAATACCCATGAGACTAAAGGAGCCGAAATACAACAAGTATTTGTCAATAGTACCGTAGTTTACACCTATCCCTGCTAGATTTTTCGATATCACGTTACATACACCCATGACAGTGAACATGAGAGAAGATTGGTAAACTGTACCACCATGTTCAACTGCAAAAAGCGGAAAATAGAGATAAACTATCGGCATAGTAATACTCCATAGAAAAACACTGCTGCAAAACGTCATCATTGGCAAGCTGAAAATGCCCCCGTCGCAGGCATTTCGAAGTAACCGCACGTAACAAGAAACCTCCTCTTTGACTGCCGTCGTCTTGGGTCTGCTCCTCTTTGAAGAAAACATTTCGTGTTTACCTGATGAGAGACCACGTTCAATATCAGATGGTGAGCAAATGAGTGAAGAGACAAAAATATTGGCCATCATTCCAGCGATGAGAAGAAACATCCCTCTACAACCGTACATCTCTGCGATGTAACTGATCAACACGGGGCCGACCATCATGCCTAAACCAGATCCCGTGAGCGCAATTCCTGTAGCTAAGTTCAAGTGCTTGTCAAAGTAAAACCCAAGGACTACCAGACTCGGTGAATAAACAATGCCAGTTCCAAGACCTACAAAGAAATGAAAAAGATCTTGCATGCACAATAGGCAAAATCTTTTCGTTCGCAAATGATACCAATCAACGTAGATGTTTCTCGAATATAGGGCTGATGCAAGCTTGTTTACGTACTATTATGTGGGTCAGCCACTTGGAGCTTTCTGGAAGACTATTGTAAATTGTATGTAGGTAAGATGATGCGGTAATGCTGTGTATTCTAGAAGCTTCTGGATTTGCAGAATGATCTGGAACGCTTCATAGAATATAAATAGCGCATCACTCAATCATTCAGGAGGGAATTCAAACTGGATTTTTTGTGGAACTGTTACACTGTGTTACCTTTGCCTGTAACTACGGACTGCTGGATTGTTTATTGCTGTGTATTAACTGTTGGCTGCTGCATAATCTACGCTATTTGTTAACGGCTATCGGATATTGGGCATTTACTGGGACTGTGTGCAACTAGCATTATTCAGAAGAGTGATTTGAATGATTATTGTGAGTGATTATTCAGAAGAGTTTAGAACGAATAAAGTCAATCGATTATAGGCGCGAAAATTCTTAATGAACGACGGCTGATTACTGTCGCAGGAATGTACACCCTGCAATACGTGATGTAAGCACCTGCTAGTACAGAGAACGTGAGGTAAAGGTGTCTCTGATTTGTGACGAAGGCGCTGGAGGTCAGCCCAACAAAGATAAGTGTGCTTCCGATCACCATGGTCGTTCGACAATTCGTCACGTTTGTTAGGATACCAACCAAGGGCCCTACAAAAAAGACAATGACAGATATTTGAGATTTTAACGGAACGGAAAATTATATTCCTCGGAGAGGGTGGATGCAACATTCAGACTTGACGGGATTGATAGTCTTTATAGAGTACTAAGCAGAACTTTAGAGTAATGGATAGAGATAAACATACTCATTATCTCTACACAATTAATAGAACACACAGACACAGTTGATTGTGAAGATTGTGGACTTTGATTCATGCCTATCCCAATCCAAGCTCAATTAACAGCATACATAATTAATGTATTGTCCCAACATAAATTCATGACAACAAAAATGCTGATCAACACAAGATAATGTCTTTAATCCCTTCTTTCCAAAACCTACCTGGAAGAAACAGAAGACCCGAGGCAATACTGAGAATCCATGTTGTCTCAACTAGCCCTTGCTGGAAGGTCTCAAGTAGAACGACTTGAATTACCCCATAACTGAATTGCAACATTCCAATAAGCATTTGCTCAACAAAGGCCGCGCCCATCACAAACCATGCCCAACCATGGTCTATATCACGCAATCGTTTACGATTCATTCTGCCTGATGAGGGTCTGTATGCCTGGATATGAAGACGCAGAAGCCAGTGTCAGTACGTACATTTGAATTAATTGGCGATCGAGAATAGCTATGAATGATCAATACTAGTACACTAAAGTTCATTTCTGTACGGAAAGTTATCTTCACTTCTGACAGCAATATCCAACATAAATGTGTTAAGGCTCTTTGTTAAGAATGGATCTCAGACATTAGAATGTTTGTTTGTATACTTTTCGGTTTAACGATTTCACCACGTAGCATCGTACAGCGGATGTGATTGATCTGAACTCCAGGATCCGGCATATATCGACTGGGAATGGACCAAGAGGTGAATTTGAGCACGTTTTCACACGAAATCTACGGTTTAGATTTCCATCAAGTCTCCATTAGAAAGAGTATTTCTAAACATCTTGAATGCTCGGCAGGGACTGCTTATATTGTATGTATCGAGAATCATCAAGAGATCAGTGGCTCATTAGCTTGAATCAGTTTGGCGATTTGATCGTCTAGCTATATTGGTCCAAATATATCTCTTTAAGCTATCGTTCATTCTCCTCGTGATATCCCTATAATGATTTAGGGGGTACGCTGGCGATATATTGCTTATATTCAGCTATATTAATCTTCTTTCTTCAGCGAAATAAGTCACTGAACTTTCGTGATCTGTACGGCCTATAGCAAACATCTGTACGGTATACATCGTCGACTAATTTTGTGGTCTGTACGGCGTATTGCACATCGCGACCTGAGTGGAATGGAATCTTAATGTTGAAAGTGAGTTCTCGAGGTGTCAAAAGTAGATTTATGCGGATTATACGTAAATAATCCAGAATGGACTGGGTGAATCAGATATATCAAAAAGTTGCACAATCTTGATTCATCAATTCTATAGTTTAGCGGCATGCTAGGCTTATTTTTTATTGGGTTTGTATGACAAATAGCCCGACGTATCAACTGCGGAAAGAACTGACAAAACATATGATAATAATACCCTTTTGTAGATGCATACATTTTTGGGGGAAAAAGGGTATATTCTGTAACAATTGTGTCTATAACAACTGGATAACTGTGCATTTATTGAGTGTATTAGCAAAATTGTGTGAAATGTATATGTGTCAAGTGCAGGTCTTCATTTGGGAGATTTCTGTTTCACAAGTCGGGTGAGAAAAGGGACATCTGCTTTCATACAACTCACAACCGAATAAGACAAACAAATAAATTACAACAAGAAGGAATTTCTTTGTCAAGTGAACTTATTTCCATCGAGAAATTGATTAACATGGCAGGAGTGAGAGAGTGAGTAGGATTTAACGTCATTTTTAACATTTTTTTCCAGTCATATCACGACGATGCCTACATGTGCCAGAACAAGAGAGTATCCACAGTTCTTACTATCCTGGTCACTGATCAGCCCAGCCATTACAGCACCCGGTCACCCATCCAAGTATTGACCGAACTTCGGTGATCTGACGAGAACCGGCGTGCCCAACGGGATACGCCGTACGATCTATATCCACGTATGTTTCACAAAGCCTGACTTAGCTGACAGAATCACTCCCCATTTGAGAGACCACATACACTCGTCCACTGGTATTGGCACAATGCCAACAGTGACGGGAGCATCATGTCGATATCCGCGAAAAACTTTTTTTTTCAAAAAAGGGGAGAAAGGGTGTCAAATTTTACCACATTTTTTCAACCTTTCATTACAATCTTTTGAATATGGCAATAAAATAGAAATAATATTTTCCTATGCGTGCTCTAAATTATAAACTTCCCCAAAGTAACCGTGCGTAAAATAACCATTGAACACACCTATGGAAACAATATTTCTTAAATTTCAACCTTTTGAATGCATTACAATTTGAGTGGTGTACGCTATAAAGTAAACAACTGTACAGTAAATAGCCATGCCAATTTGATAACTGTTCGGTCGATATCCAGTGTTTGACGATGAGGTCAACATCTGAAATATCACCTAGATTGCACAAAAATTACAAAATGTTAATTTTCTCTGCTGTTCCAGGTATTAAGATTTCTCTGTGATATTTGTACTATTTGTGTGACAGTTCCACAGACACGTTTGTAGCGCAGGTACAACATAACATTGCAAATCATAGTACGGTACCAGTGAACTAAAACTCCGCCTAAAGAGTATCAGGGGTACTGTTAATTTTCAAATAATTTCCGCTGTTTGCAAAGAGCAATATCATGTAATAACCACGAACGACGATGCACAAACAGTTCACGTGCCACGGGTAAACTTTGTTGAAAAAGACAGTTCGTAAAAGAAAAAGCCAAGAGAAAACGATTGTGGCGGAGTAGAATTAAAGGGGAGTTATAAAGTCGAATTGTCAGAATCGTCATTACAAGGTGAAGTGGAAGTTTGTCACGGAGAACAAGGAAGTGTGAAGAAAATACCGATCACATGCAGGTGATTCTGTCCGTGCTATCTGGAGTCATCGACACGTTGTGACGTAAAGGAAAACTAGATACAGTCGGTCGATACGATCGAGGAGGCATCCCTTTTGCATGCTAAGTAAAGGAAACATTCACTATTTTAGGTAGAAAGTAATAAACTAAAACTCAGAAAAAACAATTTTAACATGGCCCCCAGGTGATGTCAGCTATAGCAACCATTCTCAAACGATAACTTGAGGGAAAGTACCTACATACCAAATTTGGAAAGAATCCGTTCAGGTTTTTAAAAGTTATTGTCCGGGAACTCAATTTTAACTTGGCCCACAAGTGACGCCACCTATAGGCGGATTGGCGCGAAAAATAATCCCAATCGAGATCTTGAGGCAAGATCCCCCGACATTGGAAACAGAGAATTCAAATACGTTAACTTGGCCCATATAGGTGGCGCCACCTATAAGCATATCGACATGAGTAACAGTCCCCGGCGAAATCTTCAGGCAGGGTACCCATATACCAGATTTGGAAAGAATCCATTCAGTTTTTGAAAGTTGTTGTCCAGAAACGCACTTTTAATTGATCCCCATTTGGCGCCAATGATGTGCGGATCGGCACGAAAACAATGCCAAGCGAGATATTGAAGCGAGAAACCTACATAGGAAATTTGGAAAGAATCACTCTAGGCTTTCAAAAGTTATTGTCTAGAAACAATATTTTCACTTAACCTTCAGGTGACAACACCTATACACGAATTGGCACGAAAAACAATCTCAGGAAACAAGTCAGATCTGGAGGCAAGGTACACGCATACCAAATTTGGAAAGAATCCTTCAGCTTTTCAAAAGTTATTGTATGTAAATGCAATTTAAGCTTGGCCCCAAACGGCGCCACCTAGAGCTGGGTCGGCACGAAAAACAATCCCAAGCAAGATTTTGAGGCAATGGACCCATTTACCAAATTCGAAAAACATCTGTTCATTTTTTGGGGAATTATGCCAGGAAATGGCGCCAGCTATAAGTCGATCGACAGAAAAAAAAAGCAATCACATGATCTAGCACTAAGATATACTACTTACATTTCACGAGTATCGAAAGCGTTTAAGCTAACGGGTAAATAGCAAATTACAACACTGTCAGTATGTCGGCATCACTTCCCTTATATGAGCCTCATGACTTCACAGTATAGTCTTCTGGTTAACCTATTCTAAAGCACATACCAAGAATCTAACGATTCGTGATATGTGTTTTATCTCAGGTACGCTTTTATTGTACCTGTTCATGTGGCAACTTGAATGACATGACCACACGGCCCCTGGCACCGGCATAAGCGGTATTAGATACAAATCTAGAGAGCTATGATGGAAATGCTCTGACAACTCGTATATTGGTAATTGGTGAGCTGCTTCGCTGTGACAACTCGTACACTGGGGATTGGTGAGCTGTATCGTCGTCAGATGAAAATGACGGCATTTAACACAAAAGACTAGTCTGTAAGGCCCGATGTCGACCCAGCATCAATTTCCCACAAATGCCAACATATATCAAAAGGTCTGTACAGGGGGCGGGTTTATTAATAGCATACACAAAGTGGAGAAAAATATGTTTTGTTATATCTTCAAACTTCAGCCTAGTATCAACAAAACCCGGTAAAACAACCACGAGATTCAGCCGTCAGCCGGTTCTCTCACGTACTCTGGTGCGCAATTTTAGTAGACTGAGTGTTGTTCTTAAATTAGAAAACAAATATTTACCTTCCTTGTACAATTCATTCGTATTTCATCTCAGAACATTCCACATAAACGGCGACAGCAAATATTCACTCGTTTTAGGCACTTTTATCGTCGACACCTAATGCCACCATCCCTGCCGACACCTAATGCCACCATCGCCACCATCCCTGCCGACACCTAATGCCACCATCGCCACCATCCCTGCCGACACCTAATGCCACCATCCCTGCCGAGCTCGAGCTTGTTTTCCGACACCTAATGCCACCATCCCTGTCGAGCTTGTTTTCCAACACCTAATGCCACCATCCCGCCACCATTTCTGCCGAGCTTGTTTGGAAAACAGCTATATTCTTACGAGCGCCGTCAGACGCGCGTACTTTAAGAACAGGAATGTGTACTTCCTGTGAAGCAATAGTTATTCCCCTTGTTTGTTTTCGAATACCAGTATCGCGGAGCCTCCGTCTATGCTGTATTATTTGTAACTAAAAGTAAGTACCTATTGCGGTTCAAGAGATAAAAGGTTTCCAAAAATGAGCCAGCCCCGTCATGTAACACGACATTTATTTAAATACGAACACCGGATGCCTCGAGTGCAACAGCCGAATCACTATAGCGAAATTGACAACGCCAATTGAATAGGTGAAATCAATAAATGACCACAAACATGGCGAGAGAACCATTTAACGGCTTAATAGTTCTAAAAATTGTTCTTTTTAATATCTCTAAACCCATGAAAGCTACATTCTTGAAATTTCAGAGGCAAATACATATATATATTCTCTCGGTCATACCCAAAAATAGTGATAATTGGATGCATACTTTTCGCAAAATTTGAATAAAGCCTAAATTTCACAATTTGCTAATTATGTTCTATTCTTTCTGGCATATCTTCATGGCTTCTAATGTTTTTCTGTTACGTCATATAATGACCTACATTCATGTGCAAATTCCAACTTGGAATTCCCAACCGTTTTCGAGCTATAACCCTGTATTCGCAAAACTGTCGGTGGCCATATCTCAAGAACCAAGGTCAAGGTCAGGTTGAAAATGCAGTGAAGTCATACCTGTATTTTGGGGTACAAATCTACTAAATTACAAATTCCTGCATGTTGTAGTTTTTGAGAAAAACGCGAACAATGTTTTTTACATTCTTCGATATTCAAGGGCAAGGTCACATCGGATCGTCACATAAGTAGCGCCAAAAGAAAGACAATATTGGGCTTACTTTTTGATTACCACTCCTCCCACTTCACGTGAAATGTACCAAACCACACTCATGACCAAATGATTTTTGAGAACGTAAACTGCCTTCTGAGACGAGCACTTTTCAACCGTCTGAGCTGGTCACGTGGGTATCGTCGTTTGATTGTGTCCTGAAAAGAACACAGGCTCGCGACTGTCACAATTTTTTCAGAAATTAATCGACACTTACTAAGTTAGCGAAACACAATAAAAGTTAGTTATGATATTATCCAGTAATAACACATCTGGGCATTTAATGCGGGATATGCTTACCACGAACATCCACCTTTGGCGGAAGTGACGTCATTTACTTCATTTTAACCTAAAATTGTGTCATTGTTTCTCGGTTGTCAGTGTGTTACTTTTTCACTAAATGGAAGCCGTATTTTCGAAATTTGGATGCTCATCACTTCAAAGGTCAAGGTCAAGGCCGAGTTCTGACACAAGTGCTGGCCTTATGACGTGATGTAGGTTACGTGACCTCAATTTCAGACTGGTCGCATCATCCGTTCAAGAGTTAAACACCAAACTTTGCATTCATACTGAGACGTTCGCAGAGGTCACAGGTCAAATTTAAGGTCATATACTTTTGGTCATTGAAGTGTTCATTAATGGTACAAGAATCAATGCCGTAGGTCATTTTGTTATAAAATGACGTGTTTTAAAAATCATTAAAGGAGAGATAACGACTTTTTTTTGTTACGTAACAATTCCAAAATATAACTACAGCATGGCCATATATAAGACTTACTAACCATCTACTTTTTTCAGATATGTTCTTTAGTTTTGACTGTACACCGCTCACAAAGAAAACAGCAAAAGGTTAGAGAACTCGAAAACTGCTTGTCTGACCTACTTATTTTATTGGCTTCTTTTGTTGGGTACATCTGCAAACTTTTACATTCTAAATTTTAGCTGTATCCTCTTATAACAAGCGTCTGGTCCGTCATTCATAAATTAGCCGTCGTCCATTAGAGAATATCCGCGTCCATAATCCAAAGACCTATTCCATATAACAGTATTAGCACCAAATCATAGACAATCATAGTATACATAAACATAGGCTTGTTTCCTGCAAGAGAGAAGCGGTCAACAGTTTTCAATGATCCCGGTTAGACATCATAGTAGTAGTGTCTACCATTTTCGAGTTAACTTTCACCCGGATGTAAAAATGACGTCACTATCCGATGGTGGCGCCATCTATACACTCTGGACGCAAGGGAGACAACTCGGACTAATGATGATCAAGGCATGTACTGACCTATCTAGGCTATAGTTCCGGCAACCTTTGACCTCGAATTCTTCCGCGGTGATGCGGTCTGGTGGTGATGCGGTCGCGGCAAAAAGCTTCCGCGGACAGAAAGTAGTCCCATGGGTTGACTTCCAATGTTAATGTATACGGGGAATACCTAAATAGACGTTTTGTGACCTAGGGGAGCCCCTAGTGGACCGATGGGGTCGAGTGAGGTATCAAAGTGAAGCATTCGTGAAGGGGCATCTAATGGGCTGGGTGTGGGGTTGAAATATCGGAATTCTGCGCATGCGCGGTGGCCAAAGGGTATGGAAATAGACGTTTTTCAGCTAGGGGAGCCACTAATGGTCGAATGGGGTCATATGAGGTATCAAAGTGAAGCATTCATGAAGGGGCATCTGATGGGCTGGGTGTGGGGTTGAAATATCGACATTCTGCGCATGCGCGGTGGCCAAAGGGTATCAAAATAGACGTTTTGGAGCTAGGGGAGCCCCTAATGGGCCGATGGAGTTGTATGAGGTATCAATCTGAAGCATTCGTGAAGGGGCATTTGACTGGACTAGCGGCTCGGGCGTTATCACCATTCTGCGCATGTGCAGACAGGGAATTGTGGGAAAAGGGTATGGAAATAGACGTTTTGGGGTCTAGGGGAGCCCCTAATGGGCCGATGGAGTCGTATGAGGTATCCATGTGAACCCTATGTGAGGGGACATCTGACTGGACTAGTGGCTCGGGCGGTGTCACCATTCTACGCATGCGCAGAGAGGGAATTGTGGGAAAAGGGTATGCCAATAGACGTTTTGGGATCTAGGGGAGCCCCTAGTGGGCCGATTGGATCGAGTGAGGTATCAATGTGAAGCATTCGTGAAGGGGCATCTGATGGGCTGGGTGTGGAGTTGAAATATCGGCATTCTGCGCATGCCCGGTGGCCAAAGGGTATGAAAATAGACGTTTTGGGATCTAGGGGAGTCCCTAATGGTCCAATTGAGTTGTATGAGGTATCAATGTGAAGCCTATGTGAGGAGGCATCTGACTGGACTAGTGGCTCGAGCGTTGTCACCATTCTGCGCATGCGCAGACAGGGAATTGTGGGAAAAGGGTGTGAAAATAGACGTTTTAGGATCTAGGGGAGCCCCTAATGGGCCGATGGAGTTGTATGAGGTATCAATGTGAAGCCTGTGTGAGGGAGCATCTGACTGGACTAGTGTGTCGTTCCTTGTTACCATTCTACGCATGCGCAGACAGGGAGTTGTGGGAAAAGTGTGTGGAAATAGACGTGTTGGGATGTAGGTGAGGCACGAGTGGGCCGATTGGGTCGAGTGAGGTATCCATGTGAAGCAGTCGTGAGGGAGTATACGACGGGGTGGGTGTAACGTGGAACTGACGTCATGCTGCGCATGCGCAGTAGAGAAAGTGTATGGAAATAGACATTTTGGCGCCGACAGGGGTCACTATGGGTCCGATGGAGTCGTATGAGGTCTTATGTTGAAGCTCTTGTGAAGCAGCATCCGATTGGGCTCAGGGTTCGTCTGTGTGCAAGGGTCTGCGCATGCGTAGTCTGGCCGTAGTATAGAAAGCAGGCATGTTGGGGGATGCGTGGTGGTGTGTTTTAACCCACCACTAGGGGTCCATGGTTGTGGGTCGGTGGGTTGTGACGTCACTTCCGGGTTTCACTAAAACTACCTGCAAACATAGAAGAGTTCCAACTTTTACTTAGAGGTCCGTATGTTCAACCTCCGGGGTTTTCCCCGGCCCGGCCCGCCCCGGCCGCAGCGCGCGCGCGCGGGTTCTCCGGAAGTGCGCGTCATCACCGGCAGTGGGCGGATGCATGTCGGATAAACTTAATCTATACGTGTTGGACGAGTCTTCACTCACCGTCTTCCTTTACACGCACCTCAATGAAATGTCCGCTCCAAACCTAGACCAAAACACGTACTTGGTCTGTGGGCTGATTTCATTGGCTCTCTATTTTACTATAGTGCTCTTGCATTCTAACATTGATGGGTTACATTTTGGCCCCATCCTACACCACTGATTTCAGTTTTACTGAATCTCCACATTGAGCATTTATGCATTATGAATAAGACAGGGTTTTTTGGTGCGATCTCATTTTGTTTTTTATTCAGTAACAACAACAACGTGAGAACAACCACGTGAAAACTGAAGCCCAGAACAGGGGGCTTGTACATTGAAAGAACTGAAGCCCAGAACAGGGGCT
>JAVTVY010030929.1:0-13311 GCA_036873755.1 Hanleya hanleyi | reverse complement strand
GTTTAGACTTGTCGGGAAGTCCGGAATACATTAATGCTTTAGTTGACCGTCGTTTAGTAGAAATCATTGGATCATGGAAAGTTGAAATAACGGCTCAAGTAAATGCATTGGATGTAGAAATGGGCCAGTTGCATGACGATGTCAAGGCATACGAGCTTCAGTTAGGCCAGTTGGATGAGAAAATAGTGGTACAAGGTCAACAATTAGGTCAACAAATAGGTCAAGTTGATGGTAAGGTGAAGCACGTTGATGGTAAGGTGGAGCAAGTTGATGGTAAGGTGAAGCAAGTTGATGATAAGATGGAACAAGTGGGTTTAGATATGAGGACTGTTGTTACATTGCTTAGTGCTCCAAGCAGGGAAGGGTCAGAGATTTCATCACATGCGACCTCTGAACAGACAACGGGGGACGCTGGTCAGGCGGACCCAACTCATGTTGTTGTGAATAATAGACCTGAACAATTGATTGAGGGTGGGGGAGAGACTGCAAATCAACTGAATGCAGCCCCTGTTCATCAAAATGAACCACATGTTCAAGTAAATGCACCAGCTGCCCTTCCCGACCCCCCATGTCCACTAGATCTAAATGGAACAGCAGGACTGGACGCTGGTCTGGTTAGGGATGTAAATAATGTATTTCATCAGTTACCGCCCAGTGGCCACACTTCAGCTCCGAACTTCCAATGCCCAATAAATAGGAATGGATTGTTTCTAGACAATGCTATGGTAGGGGGACAATATCTCCAAGGGGATATAGATAATGGAAATCTGGCCGATGTGTCCGCTACTGATACCGAGGGAGAGGTTGAGGCCTCTCCTAGTAAATGTAGCGAATGCTCGTCCAGATCCAGATCAACCGAGCGACAAGTATCCCAAGAACGCCACCGTAGCCAAAGTCCCCGGCTTCCCAAAACTTTAGTATTTTTAGGAATCAGAGGGGACTGGGTTCCATTTAGGGTTAAGTTTGAGTTGGAAGCTAAAAGTAGAGAGTGGAATAAAGATCAGTGTCTTAGGAAGTTAACAGACTGTATTCATGGCGATGCCATGGTGTTTTACAACTATCAATCGGAGGCCGTCAAAACCTCGTTTGATATGCTCCTCAAAGCAATGGAATGCCATTATAATAGTAGGGAACCTCCGCGTGTAGTTAGGCAGCGGTTGCCGGCGGAAGTGCAGGGTTCCGAGGATACTTTGGAGGAGTTTGCTTTTAGATGCGCTAGGTTGGCAAGGGACGGGTATCCGAATGCACCGGAAAAGATTATTGAGTCAGTAGCTGTGGAAAATTTTCTCAGGGGATGCAGGGAAATACAGGCTGTGAGATTTGCTATGGAAAAGAGCCCCACAACAATCTCTGAAGCCTTGAGTTATGTGAACTCCTCACGATATAATCTGAGGGAGTTGGATTTTCAGACGGTTACATGTAGGACTGTTAATGTTGATTTAGTGGGGGAGGCTTTTCCTGATGCTTGTAAGGCAGAAGGAGAAGGGATAAATAAGAGGTCCCCTCGCCGTCGGTCATCGCGACCCTTCCGTCCACCACGACTCTGTTACTCGTGCCGTAAACCCGGCCACATACGCCGTTTTTGTCCTGCTAGACATGGTTTAGATGGGTGGGCTGAATTAGCAACTGCAAATGACGGGGTGGGGTCGTCCACGGGGGACGAGGCAGGTGGTACTGAACTTACTGCAGCAGTCCGAGATGTTACTCTGTCTCGTTCACAGGGGTGGGCGATGTCCATTCCAGTTAAGGTTGGGTCTGTGCCGGTAACTGCTGTGGTAGACACGGCCGCCCAACTCACCGTCATGAGTGAACATTTATTTGCTAGGTTGGGTCTCCAGGGGTTGTCGTCTTCGCCTATTCGGTTAACTGGTGTATTTCGAGGAATGACCACTATGGGAATGCTTGTTCGGCAGGTCCCATTGTCCATCTCCGATTTTCACTGTACTGGAAATATAGTGGTGGCACCCTTGGTTGACGACCTGTTGCTAGGCTTCGATTTCCTGTCAGCCTATGGATGTGTTGAAGATTTTAGGGATAAAGCCTTGGTTATTGGGGACACCAAGGTTTTTGCAGTTTGAATTTTTATGGAATGGTGACTTGTTTAATGTGGGCTCCATTTCGCTCTGCCAGTAAATGATAAATGGTGAAGTTAGTTGATGGGCCGTTGGTGACGCATTTCGTGTATGCGTCTGAAGAGATGTAGTATAGTGTCAGCTTTGTGGGGATATATGGATGTGTGCCATCACGGGTATGCAGTGATGGATGTATTGTATTAGGTTTTGATTTTCTATGTGAAATTATCCTATTTGGGGGTTGATTTGATTTTGTTGTACAGGATGTTTGTGTGAGGCATTGTGGAATTGAAGAAAAAAAATACATAAAATTCTAGACCCAAATCGTTCGTAATGTGTTCTGTAATGTAATGTGTATTTTGGAACTATTGGTGTGTGTTGGAGAACTCTGGTGTATATTCGGAAGTTGGATGTTGTTCGGAAATTGTGATTTGCATTGCGGCGTTATACGTGTAGTGTGTTATGAGAGATTATGATGATGCGTTGTGATGAACTAGGTGTGTTTATGTAATCTGTGTGAGGGAACCGGGCGCTGGACGTCTGTGTTCGATGGTTGCTGTGTGAATAGAGAATTTCTGTGTGTGAAGATTCTGTGTGGTAGATATACGCGTCACTCGCGTTTCTATGTGACTTCTGTTGAGATTGTATAACTGTGTGGTCTTTGTGGGTTTTTCTGTGTGTGTTAAGCTATGTGACCCGTTCATAGAAGTCTGTGGTGAAGTTAATATATGGAGTGACTTGGAGAAGATATAGTAGTGCGGGCGGTCATGTCAGAGACCTGGGGTTGAGGAAGACGTACGATTCCTCTTCGTCCCATGTCTTCACCATGAAGCCCTGATGAGAGTTGTCTATCCGATATCTTGTAGTTCGCGTTATGATTTATTGTGAATCCGGTGGGGCAGGATAGCTACCACTCGGAGAGTGAATACATACGTCATTATTCGATTATAGTCTCAACCCTTTTATAGTTATGAGCTCAACGATTTTGTGAGTGTGAGCTTGATACCTGTGGAGGTGTAGCAATTATGGTTATGTTCTTCCTCTGCAGACATTCTCTCTGGTGGGGTAGCCGTTTGCGAGAGCGTATGTACATTGAGATCAGTGGGCGTGTAGTGCACACACGTTTCTGACTCTTCGTGCGTACGCCCTTGAAGGGCCCTTCCACTCGAAATTGTTGGCTGCTGACGAAGGCGAGCCTTGAAATTATTAGGGGAGGGAGAATGCGGAGCTCAATATATAGTCTGGACAGCCAGTAGTTTAGAGGCTTGTTCCAGTAGTGGATTGTATGACGGACTGGTGCTTATTGCGGGCATGTAGCTGGTAGGCTGGCCTGCCAATTTATAGTCTAGATACCAGTCCAGGTTTGGATAATGTTCTCGTATTTATTGCGGCCATGTAGCTGATAGGCTGGCCTGCAGAGTATATTTTTAAGAATTAAAGTGAGCAGTCCCATGCGGCTGATTGTATTTATTTGGGCCGTAAAGCTGGTAGGCTGGCCCGCCGATTATATTTTTGAGAAATAAAGTGACCAGTCCCATGAGACTGACCATTTGAGCGAGATTTTTAGTGGGTTGGGGTGTAATTATAGACAGTCTGGTAATAAGACTGGACTAGTGGGATGGTTACCATTTTATTGAAGTTGGGTATTTTTAGAGAGCAGTGTACTTTTGTACACTGCATGTTACGGATTTTGACACCTGTGATATAACATGGAGAATTCACGTCTTTGTCTCGTATTTTAGTAATCGTTGGCAGCGCTAGAACGGCGGTTGCCTGAGACGGGAAGGGTTCTAGCTAGGCGAAGTAAGACCTTCGCCAAAAAGAAAACGGGGAGGGGTGTTGTAGAGATAGCTATACGCTCGAGAATGTTAATCCCTGGTATAGTGAAATAAATCGTACATGCCAGGAGATTGCATCATCCGGGCTATTTCCTCAGAACCCACTCAAACCGGTTTTGGGCCGAAGCTTGAACTTCGGAAATCTCCGTTGCATGCTCTGAGATTGCCAGACTGGGGCAATTGCGGGCATGTAGCTGGTAGGCTGGCAATATCAGCAGCATATAGGTATTCCAATGGGTACTAATTGTGCACCCCTGTTGGCTGACCTGTATCTGTTCTCTTATGAATATGACTATATGCAGGCGCTTTCAAAAACCGATCCATTCAAAGCCCGTTCCTTCTCATTCACCAAACGCTATATAGACGATCTTCTCGCTGTGGATAATCGCTATATAAATGACGCAGTGAAGGATATATATCCACCTTCACTGGATTTGAAGGAAACTACAGATAGCCCTACAGGCACATCTTATTTAGATCTCTATCTCTATAAAAATGAAGCGGGCATTCTCTCTCGTCGACTTTATGACAAAAGAGATGATTACAATTTCGACATCGTAAACTATCCCTTTCTGGACAGTAATATTCCAGTGGGACCTGCATATGGCGTATACATATCTCGCTTAGTAGCATTTGCTAGATCCTGTGTTAAATGTGACGATTTTAATCAACGTCACAAAACATTGGTGCAGAAACTTAAAAACAGGGCTATTCCACCAAGCGCCTACACTCAAAGTTTCTCAAATTTGGCGATACATATCGCATGCTGATAGCAAAATACGAACGTAGCGTGCAAGATCTATGGCGCTACGTTTCGTAACTTGTGTCTAATTCCGCTTAACCCGGGGCTAGGGGCCGTATGAACCCATGTACTTCAAGATCCTCATGGTACTCATATGAACAGTCACAATCAAAGCGTGACTGAGATACAGCTTTTTTTTTAGATGACGACTCTATAACGAATATTATGGATTAAGAATACTGATCAGCGATACGGATTTGATATTTTTGGAACATCATGATGTCTTGCCGGCATCATGGAAAACTGTTGACCGCTTCTCTCTTGCAGGAAACAAGCCTATGTTTATGTATACTATGATTGTTTTTTTGAATTTGGTGCTAATACTGTTATATGGAAAATGGAATAGGTCTTTGGATTATGGACGCGGATATTCTCTAATGGACGACGGCTGGATTATGAATGACGGACTAGACGCTTGTAATTTGAACGAATGAGACGTATATAGAATTCGGGCTGGAATGGAAGGTGGATTTTAATGGGGGATCTTTTAGCTATATATCGTGCTGGGTGTTGCTAGGCAGGGCACACCTTTTCTACGACAATGGGATTAACGGGGTGGGAAGATGGAAGGCTGGATATGATTTGAAAATTAATAAATAAAGTTAGGAGTATTGGGAGAAGAAGAGTGAGATGTATATTAAACAAAGGTGTTTGTGCTATGATCAGTGTTTCGTTGCAACGCCGTCTCCAGGTTTCGCCCGAATACTTACTGTCAGGCAGAATCTAGACTGACAGAGGACATTGAGGATAGATGCACATCCTCAGTGCCCTCTAGCGGACGAAATGGTAACTCAACCTCTTTCGATTTGAAGGAACCAGAGAGAGTGGTTGGTTTGTGACTGTGTTATGTAATACGGGGGTGAGGGAGATACATGGGTGCGTTTGAGATCCATCGAGGATTTGTACGAATTTCGTGTCTCCCCACCCATCCATGACTTGATTTCTGTCAGTCTCATTTTGCTCTGATAAATATAGCCTCCAAGTCTCACTCCAATACTTACTGTCAGACAGAATGCAGACTGATAGAGCCCCGTGGGGCTTCCGGGGATTGACCTGGGATGTCGTTGTGCACACCGCATGTCATGGTAAGTATATGCCTCAGCTCCTCAGAGAGCTTGTCGTAAGAGGCGACTAACTGAGGCACCCGTGGGGTTCCCGGGTGTGAAAAGGATTAGGACCCTACCCGTGTGGTTCCCGGGTGTAAAAAGGAATAGGACCCAACGTCGTGATACGAATGAAATATAGTTGAAAGCGACGTTAAATCATATTCACTCACTCACTGTAGACTGATAGAGGACGCTCAGGATATATAGGTTCACGTTGGTGAAGCTAAAGATTAACATATTCAATACAGGCCTTGCCGATCGTCTAAAAATAGCTAAAACCGTCAGGTTTCCTTCCCAGATTGCAACGTCAACTACGAGTAAAGTTTTGCCTCACGCAGGCTTTATGTATAGGCAGGAAGGGAAAATTGTGAAAAATATATTTCAAAGAATTATTTTCATGATTTCTTCACTGTTCTTTTCATTCTAGAACAGTCGAGTGATTTATTCAATCCCTGTTAGCTTCTGGTACTGTCTATTAATAAACTAACGACGATGATTTTCGTGAGGCCCATGTTGAAGGCAATTGATGTATCAGAATCTTGCTCCTGGAAAAGGGGTAATAACTCTTCTTTGTTGCCACTTTCAGACGATCGGCAAGTCGCGTATTCTGAACAAAAATTTACGTTTCATACAAGGAATACATTCAAGATTTATGCTGTAAATCTCACAACCAAAATGTGTCAAAATCGTGTTGATCCACTGGATAGCTTAGCATAATTCATACGCAAAGTCACTCCGAATTACGTTGATAGGAGTGACACAACTTTTCATTTAGATATTTACATGTTGTCAATGATGTGATATAGATACAGTCAGTAGACCCTCAACAATACATACATGAAGTTTCAGATCTCTATTGTAAGCCATTTATGAGATATTGCATTTTTTTCAAGACTGCTACCAACTATGCTAGAGCAACAACAGGAAAATGACTTCTTGATATTTAATTTTGATACGTAAACCGCACCTCAAATTGGGGTCGAATCCTTGCTGAACCACGCCAGTTCCTGTCTCCTAAAATCGTTGATTTTGGCACGTGCAATGCGTGACACAACATCGCTCACTGAAGTCCAGAGACTTTTGTATTAGTCATATGTGGCCACATAATGTCCACTCTAGCCATGCTGAAGGTATGTGGTATGCTCATTCTCCGATGCTTTAAACTCAAATATAATATCACGGGATCCGATTTCAGCGCTATCTAAATCCCGTTAGCCAATCAGGTGACTTGCTTGGTGAAACAATTTCAAAATCACTCCCACATTAATAAAGTTTATCATAAATGCAATTACATGATAAACCAATTTATTCTATTGCCTGAACCGAGGGGAGGTGTTGCATCGTCGGGTTATGTCCCTTAGTTACAATCCTCGAACATCCGGGTATTCCTTTTGGGATATGCTGACCATCAGAGCAGATGGCTTTCTGGGAGGAAATTGTTATCAGAAAAGTTTGCGATAATCTGTTTATTTGGAAGTGATTTGTCTATAGATATGATTTTCAACATTGTATAGCTGAGATATACTGGCATATTACGGTCAGATGGTTGAGAAAATTCTCTAAATTTGGCAGTTAGATTGGTTGTGAATTTCACCCGACATACCCCCCACACACAGGCATTTGACAAGGATCAGTAATGGATGGGTTGTCATCAGTCACCAAATTGTCTTTGTAATGATTAAAATGATATGTATGTGTAGTGTACTCGCCCTTCTCATGCTGTTATACCCCATACTAGTAACATGGAGTCAGTATGGATGGATGATCTCTGGCCCACAGTTACATGTAGTTTATTCATTGATAAATGAATCACAATTGACCTTTGTGTCGGTGTAGTAACAAATAAAACTTTATATACTCACTATTGTCATAATGTTATATATACCCCATTCTTCTAACACGAAGTGAAGGTAAATCACTCGCCATCTTGTTTGAAATTCTCTTAACAACCTTTTCCGAAACGTAGCAAGTACGAGTCGTTTGATTGGTCAATGCACTGGTTGCTACGGTCATCACAAATTCCATGGAATGCGGAAATCTTGACTTCTACAGAGACAGCGATATTGGCCTATCAAATGCCGTGTATCTCCTCATGTTCGATTAACGTTGTTAAGAAAATTGTTTCAACCATATTTGTCGAGTTACATGAAATACATCTTTTTGTTGCAGTAAATAATTAAAATCAGTGCAGCAGGTATGTTCAACAAACATCATTTGTTGGATGAAAGGCATGTGCAAAGTATGAACTGTGACTTTTCCCTTGGAAATTTCTATCTAAATTCGGGTTGTAATGGACAGTGCGGTACCTTGTCTGCGACCTTAGTTGGTGGGGTCCATATATGTAGATACATAACTACCACGGATAATTAGGATATTACTGAGATACCCATCTTATACTGACCCTTATCAAATGCCTGTGCCTCCCGCAATACCTCACTCTTCTCTGTCCAACACCACTCGTACCATTCCTCTCTTAATTTTATTCTTAGTATTTTGGCAGATCTGTGCCGTGTAGTGGTCTCGAATATGGGCAATCCTGCTCTGGTGCAGATTGATATGCGATCCAACGCCGCGGACAGGCGACGACGACAACAACAACAACAGCAACAACATGCTACACCCGTCACCATGCAGCAGGATCGATCTTGAAGTTGAAGTCGGCGAAAGCTGCCGCTGTGAATGCCTTCCACAAGATCATATCAAGTGTTGGGAGGAATTCAGCTGCTTGGGTTACGGTTGGCCTACAGTTTGTCTGTTGATGGTGCAATTGTGCAGGTGAGTTGCAATATCACAGGCCTTGAAATATGAAAATGGAAAGAGAGCGGATGGGAGCTCTTGTGTGAATATTTTTGAGAGATTTGCAAGATAAGATTTAGGAGGGATAACTGTTATTCTTAAAAGGAAAAGCATATTTTGGGGATATTTAAGGAGAGGGAACTGTCACTCTCCCGGAATCAAGGAAGGACATAGTGGTAGATGGCAGAGCGTGATCACTCTCCAAGGCGTGGCTGCATCATCATGTGCTCAAGGATATACATGATATAGGCATGTAGTCTGAAATGAATTTGTTTAGGAGTTAGATGAAACGAAGTTTTCATCAGTTTTTGGGCTGGTTTATTTGCATCATAATATGTTGTGATTTTATTATCACTTTCCGCAGTGTGCCACTCAAAGGCCAGTTAATAAGGGATAACAAGCAGTCGCTGATGAAACAAGAATAAGGCAAACTGCTATGAACTATTTCGAATATTTTATCTGCACTAACTCAGTGAAATCTTGAGAGGCTTACCCGGGCTTATTTGTCCTGGTTCATGGGTGGCTAGGGTGGTTGTAGCTGCCATTTGGCCAGTGTTATTTTGATATGAGAATCCAGGTAACCCCCAGGGTGCAGCATTCTTTTGGATACCCTAGATTTTGGACAGCCTAAATCATACAGACATGACGGATGTAACATGGCAGATATAGAAAATGGACTGCATAGGGACTAAACTGGAGAAAGAGAGCAATTTTCAGACCTTGGTGTTTAAAAATAGCAACAGAGGCTGAGAGCTGTGATTAGCTCTTCGAAGAGATAGCCGAGGAGTGATTTCGGTGACATGAGGAGTGATCACAATATTGTTTCATAAAAATTTCATTTGTCTGGGAGTCTTTATTCGCTCTCTTGATATCAATTTCAGGGAAATGATGGAGAATGAGAGGTATCACGCCCTCAATACAAAGGGCCTGAATTTTGGACACCCATATTAAAATGCTTGGCTATTAAAAAATAGTCTGGTGTAGCCTGATTATTGTTTTGGAGGCGGATGTCGCCTGTTCCATCCAATTGCTAAGCTCAAATTTATTCTCGCTGGTACGCTAAATGTTTATTTCTCGCCCACCGATTCAAAATCAATTATGTGATATTGAAGTGAGACGTTGGGAAGTTTGGATCGACAGGGTTTCGAAACGTAAAGCTATGGGCAACTGATTGGCTGGTCGGTAACTGGCATACAAGTTATATTAATAGTCATATTCATCAGTCTATCATTATGATGATCCATAGCTGGGGTGGATGGGAAAACAGCAGATCTCCCATGACATGAAACTGATGTGAGTGATAGGGAGATAGAAAACACTCACTCGTCTATTTAAATACCGTTTGCTGTATGTGAGAGAAGCCAATTAATAGCTTTTGGTCGTTTTGGTTCAAGGGAGGTAATTCATGGAGTGTCAAACAAAATTGGATCATGCCCATGTGGGAAAATTGTGGCACGCTGTTGGGTGGGTTTGTCCTTCAAGGTCAGAGTTTGTAAACCTAACGTGGTGGTGCCCATATTGTATGAGAATACAGGCATATGAGAATGGATAACTGGAAAGGATACTTGAAGCCTAATATAATTGGCAGCTATGCAGGGTGTCTATCATTGGGTGTGTGATTCAAATATGGGTGTAAAACCAGCGGTTTTGGGGAGGTGAATGGTGACAGAAGTTACAATGCATGAAACAGATGCATGATTACCATGTTGCACCGTACGTTTTTTAGAACATCGAGTAATTCATCGGATTTACAATGATTGTGTGCCTGTGAAGATTTGTCCACAGTGTGGTCAAGCCTGAATGAGCGGTCTGACATCACAAAGTCACGAAGGCGTATAATGTGTGTATTATCAGGGGAAATCATGTAAAGTTATGGATGTCCAGATGCCAAGTTAGGAATATGGTATGAAATTATGTTAATTTCAACCTCGGGGTGCCGGTTTGACAAATCATTATTATATGATGGTTGAGGATATTATATTCAAAGTGCGCGAAGCCTGGATAACTAGTATAATCTTGAATGGGTAGAATTTTCAGCATTTACAACTCCACTCACAAGACCATAATGAGCATCATCTATTCTCGATGATCAGAGTCAGAGTTTTTTGCAGAATTGCCCTTGGGATTTTTGTGGGTGCAGTGTGTATTGACACACTCAGTAGCGGGATCCTTGCGGGCAAACTAAGTGAAGCTGCTCCACAGGGTGCAGATAGCGGCAAACATTGCCTATATGCGTGATACATAGGGATGTGGACTTGCCTGGTGTGGTATTTCACAGGGAGCATTATCAGGATTATGGGTCGCCTATGTTTCCATAGGGATCTGATAGGGGGCTTGCCTGGTGTGGTATTACACAGGGAGCATATGGTTTTAATAAATTCGCCTATGTTTCCATAGGGATCCGATGTGGGGCTTGCCTGGTGCCGTATTTCACAGGGAGCATATATGGTTTTAATAAAATTGCCTATGTTTCCATAGGGATCAAATGTGAGGCTTGCCTGGTGCGGTATTACACAGGGAGCATATATGGCTTTAATATAATTGCCTATGAATTCCATGGGGATCACGTGGGTCTTGCCTGGTAACTTTCACAGGGAGCGGTTGTGGTTTATAAGATAGTTGATTCGTCCGGACACCGAAAGGTTGGCGTTTCAGCATGTCCGTAGGGATCTCGTCACTAGAGTTGTTATAATATGGAATAAAGCCGTGGCCGATATCCATCCAAATATTAAATACATGTGCGTTATTTGTTCATAGTGTTCGGGCATATTTGAATAATTACACACGGTAGCACGTGGACCAATATAGTAAACATTATCGGGAAACAGTGTCCAAATATGGCATCATTTTCAGAATGTGTGCGTCAACATCAAAGGATTTACTCCCGCCGAAGAGTTTGGCTTTGTTAGGCGGTAGAAACTATATCAAAATATGGAGCCGTAGGAAGGTGTTAATATCTGTGAACTAAACGTCAATCATTGTCAAAGTGAAAAGGCAGAAATTGTCGTGATTGGCTTATCGGCGAACAGTTCACACGAATTGTTCATAGCGTTACGTATGCATGGTATTCCCCTGGTTTATCATATTGGTTTGCCTAGATTGGTAAATGTTCGGCTTTGGATGAAACCGTATGTCAATATTCATGTGACGTGTTTATGGTCAAGCTAGTACTCTAGACCCTCATTTCTTCAGCGTAGTCAATGATTGCGAGAACTGATGATGGAGAAATGAATAACTCGCTACCGTGATGTCTGCAGCAATTATTTGTTCCAGCAAGCCACAATCCAATTTAACAGCTGTCTCAATGGGGAATATGGTTGCAGTAACCTGACTGTAGTTAACATCAATTTATCGAGGATTCTCACGAAAAAAACGCCAGAATGAGGAAATTACAGACATTGGAAATCCACATAAACAACGCCAATCAAGTATGTGCCGTGGGTTAAACGTTGAAGGGCAAGGTGACCTTTCAGCTGAATGAGCGCATAAAGATAACAGATAAGAGGCTCTGCACGAGAGGTATCGATTAACCGTGTAGTATCCGGTACTTAAATTGTCGGGTTTACCTTACTTTCTTATCGCTTTTCAGTTCTGTTTTATTTTTCTCCTGCACATGTGTAGTTTTGATCTCCTGCCCGGAGACTGTTCTCATTTGATGCCCCTTGCAGCATTCATAACAGGCCTCGCACAGGTCATGCAAAATCTGGAAAGTCAGAGAAAATAGAAATTTGTATCCAGGCCCTACCAAAACTCGATACTTCATGTAAGCGATCACGAGAAATCTCTGGGACCATACTTTTCTACAGCAGTGGATTGAAGACGGCACTTTGAGTATAATACTTTGTCACAGCGGTAGATTGAAGTATCATCAGTGGTGAAATGAAGGCAGTAGTTTCAATATTATGCTTTTATTATTACAAGTCCAGTGGGCCCTTTAATAATAAGTGGGTACAAAATTTTATGTGAATAATCGCACCTTATGTGGACAAAGTCCAAAAACTTAAGTGGAATACAAGTGTTAAGTGTCTATTACTTATGTGGATACTGTCCAACTGAGATCAGCACTTATGTGGTTATGTGTCTAATATTTATGTGGATAATGTGCGAAAGAATGCACATCTTAAGTGGTTATGTGTCTAAATTCTTATGTGGATACTGTCCAAAATAATACCAGTACCAATGTGGATACTGTCCATCCTAAGTGGTTATGTGTCTAAAAGCTTATGTGGATACTGTCCAAACTGAGATCAGCACTTAAGTGGTTATGTGTCTAATACTTATGTGGATGCTGTCCGAAATGAACACACATCCTAACTGGCTATGTGTCTAAAATCTTATGTGGACACTGTCCAAACTGAGATCAGCACTTAAGTGGTTATGTGTCTAATACTTATGTGGATGCTGTACACAGCCAATGTTTTACTCAGATTGGTGTGGATGACGTAAAGCGATATTAGGACTTGTTAGTAGTTACGAGCTTTCATTGAACCCGCCCACTTCCCTCAGGGGCATGTCCCCACCCCAGGGGATCTCAGCCGACCCTCATACGCCACGGATTAAGAAGTGAAATCCACATGAGCCGACCTTCATACGCCATTGAACCCACCCACTGCCCTCAGGAGCATGTCCCCACCCCAGGGGATCTGAGCCGACCCTCATACGCCACGGATTAAGAAGTGAAACCCACATGAGTCGAC